>MJHO01000413.1:102915-144321 GCA_002076135.1 Xerophyta viscosa | reverse complement strand
AAGATCTTGATAGATCGGGTCAAGTGCTTCACGTCAAACACCATTTCGATCTTGGATCATGAAATGTGCGTAGCATATGCAGTTAGCTTTGTTCTTTTCGTTAGAGGAAAATGCTCAATCTAAACCTCTACGATTTGAATTATGTATTTTGAAACAAAATCTTTTCAAATAAAAAAAGAAATGCCTCTTCTTGAGTATAACTTCTTGAAAAGTGGAGCTAAATAAAAGCAAAATCTTGTTTGACGAGAAAAGTGGAGTTTTGCAGATTCTGCAGAGTATAATTCTCAAGATGCGTGTTCTTAATTCAAAATAATAAGAGAAAAATTTTGCAACTTAAGCCCTAACTAGTTTTGCCTAGGCCACTCTTTCGAGTTCCTAGCGGGCGCTTTCCTGAGCATCGTAAAATTCTTGTTGCTTTCTTCTTTCCTTTCCTTTCATTTCCTGAATTCTTCCATAGGATTTTGAACTCCTAGACCAGTCATGCTTGATCGTCTTGAGTAAGTAACTGTGCATTGTTACATTTTAGCTTATCTGATGGAATGTCTTATTTGGAACCTCTTAATAGTTGGCACTAAATACAGCAGTACGATTTCTTGGTGCTTCTTCTTTTTTCTTTTTCTTTCTTTTTTTTTCTTCTTTCTTTTCTTCTTAAACATTCCTTAGATAGTATTTTGACATGAATTCCGACATTGCTGATGAAGGATTCCAGTTACTCGATAAATACAATCTTAAGGTTCTTCGCATACTCATACTTTAAGTTATCGTTTGACGTAAAAGTAAACATGGGGTTCAAGAATACTTCTAGTTACTAGATAACTTTAAGCAGCGGAGTAATTGTTTGCATTTGTTCTTTTTTCTTTTTTTTTTCTTTCTTTTGAAGATGAAGAAGAATCGTAACTGGTATTCAGTCTCGTTTGTATGCTACCCACAAGAATTTTACCCATCATTGAGCATCAATGCTGTTTGCTAGTACCTCCTTATTGCATGTCTTGTTGAAAAATACTCTTTCTTTTCTTTTCTTTCTTTTTCCTTCTTTTTTTTTCGAGTTGCTTAACTATTACTCTTATTGTGTTAAAACTTAGAACATTAATTTTCGAATTATTCTCTGCATAATCGTATGTTTATGAGAAAATGGGTAATGAGAGAGAAAAATGGTTGTAAGAGTTTATGTACTCTGGAAAAGAGGTCCTTTTAAAATTTGAAGAGTAATTGTTCAAAGCACATTGCTAAAAACTTGCTTCCAATGTAGAGTAATCTTGTTGAAAAGAAAGTAACTGAGCATGCATAGAAAACGCATATTAAGACCTGCAGTAAGCTAAACCAAATATCTCATGTGCCTTTGCAAAAAAGAATTCAATGGCTTCCACGTCTTCTTATTTGTTGTTGACAATGACCCTGGCCTAATATATCCTCCTGATGACAATCCTCTTTGTTGTTGTTCAGCTTAACACTTTGATCTTGAAAATGTCTTCTATCTTATATCCGCTTGAATACTCTTTGAAATTTCTAGCACTGCTTTAGGGCCTTATTCAATAAGGGTTGAATTTGATTTGTCCTGGATTTGATGAGCTCGTTTATCTTGTTCCTTAAAATGCCATGTCCTGCGACTCCACCAGACCGGATTGGATGGAAAGTAATTAAGACATCAGTTTTTTCTTAACTAGATGCTTGAAAATTTCTGCTTGGGATTTGCTTATTGACTAACCAAGTTTGTCCTTGCTGTTGATGATGTGAAGGTGCTTGATGTCGGTAAGCTGATGATTGTTTCTGATAATTTCCTGCCTGATAGTTGTCCTTGCTAGCAATCTTGTAGAGCAATTGTGTAAATGGTATGGCAGATAGCAGCAATGTGATATATGATGTCTTCTTCCATCTCTTCAGCCTTCTTGTTCCGCAAATTTGAGAGCAGACTCGATGCTTGTCCCTATATGTATTGGGTTAATGAAATCCCTGGTATTGGCGGGCCCCATATTCTCAAACGTCTTCGTTGCTGAGCTTCATCCTTCTCGGGTGATCTGATAGTTAATATTCATATTTTGTTGACAAGAGCGTTTTTTATGAATGAGTGATATTCAGAAAAAGTCATCGAAAGTGATGCTTCTGGTGATTGGACTTTTATCACGTGTTTTTCCTTTGGTTCCTGCCTCCCGTTAGCGTCAAATTCTTTCTCGTCCATTTGTACCCTTTTGGACAAACTGATCCCTGAGCATAAGTGCCCCCTTCTCTTTTGTTGACTTTGTCCTGGGGTTGTTTCCCACGAATGTTGTGTTGTTCCATCAGTATGACTGCTTCCGCATTAGTGATCTCCTCATTTAGTACTAGTATGAAGATGTTCTTCGAAATATTCCTCGGCAGTTGTTCCAAACTTTGTGCAGATAGTTCTGATGCCATCTTAACAGTCGGATGTCTTCTTCTAAAGCCTGCTTAAGGGACTTATTTTGTACGTCTGATTTGTGAAATCTTTGTAGCTTTTCATGATTCTACCTCTTGAGCATGTGAAATAAGTCTTCTCCACCGGAGGTTATTCAAAAACGATCTCGCATTTTGAAAGAAAGAAAATCGAGGCAAAAATTTAGAGAAAAAAGAATTGCAATAAAAAGATCATATTTTATTTCTTTAAAACCCATGTTTATATAAGAGACCATACTTATCAACTTTGCTTTTTCCTAACAATGCATATCCACCACAAATTTTGGGATAAAAAAGAATATTTTATTTATAGCAGGTCATTATTACATCAGAGATTTCACCAGAAAGGTTTATAAAATGACCCTATTTCTATAGATGACTTTTTCACTTTGGAGCTTCTTGACGCAAGCCTGATGGATTTCCACATAATATTTAAGGCTGGTACGTGCCTTCTTGATTTCTGCCGCAATTTCTTCGCAATTTGAAAACCTCTATTTACATGCTAGCAATTCTCTTTATACCAAGCTAGCTCTCCTTCCATGTTTTCAATCTGTCTTTCGTATTCTTGCTGGATCCTCGGCCTCTTGTACTCTAGGTAAGCGTTGTCTTTGCGAAGCTTTTCATTCTCAGCTGCCATCTTGTTGAACTTGCTTCTTTCTTCTTCGATAATTTGTTGTACCCGTGCACACTCATCCTTGTAAAATGCTATCTCCTTATTCTTTTTCTTCAGTTTTTCTCTACAGGTCAGTGCCCGCTTCCGTCGCTCTTCTTCCTTTCGATCTCTTTGTTCTTCGAGCTCCTTTTTATCAGATTTATGCAGCTGATTCATCTGTTTGAGATGATCTATTTCTTCTGTCAGGAGTTTAACATGTTCTGAGATGCTAGCCCTTTTACTTTCTAAATCTTCGAACTCTTTCTTTATAGCTTGTTCCTTTTCTTGTATAACTTCTTCCACCATTTGATCGACATTCAGCTTCCTTTTGAGAGTTCTTGATTGCTTATCTGCCAGAATTGTTATTGTTGCTTGTTCCCGAGCTTTGATATACATAAGAGTTGGTTCTTCCCAGCTTCCAGTTCTTTTATTTAAGTCCACCAACAGATAATCGGGACGTTCCCAGCTCTTCTTCATCATATTAGCATCCTTATGCAGCTTCATGTTCTGATCTTCCTTTATCCAGATTTCAAATTCCATGTCTCCCAGCCCTTCATATTCAAAATGCTCCTATTTGTATTGAAATTGTCTTGGAACTGTAGCCGGAGTATAGCTAACACATGTCTATGGGCCAAATAATGGGACCCAAGTATAAGGAGAACATCTTATTAGGACTTTCGAAGGTCTGTGCCCCAGCATGAACTACCAAAACCACCTTGGCCGAGTTAAACTTCGAAGATATTCCTTCCACTCTTTGATGCTTCTGTCTTCCTTTACTGTCATAACGTCTTATATGGGTGTCTTGATGCGTAAATAGGGGTTGTGCACGAAGGACTCAATAAAATGATATCAAGCCTAAACCTGTAGTAATGGTGCACAACAGTTGGAGCCTCCTTTCTTGTTTCTGGTTACTTTGTTCAGTGTAGTTATGATCTCTGCCAAGATGCTTGGAACTGGATTTACTTGGCAATTGACCATGAAAAAAAATCAGATAATATAGCTCACTGTCGATAGTATTCGCCTTCTTGGGAAAAATAATCAGACCGTACATCGCTACTACAAAAGTCTGTATCCTGTAATTTGCTGCTCCGTCTTTTGCCATAAGATCATCCCTGAGTGCGATAAACATCTCTACCCGAATACTAGCTAGCATCCTACTGTATAAATGGCGATACTGCGAAAAATGGCTTACCCATAAGCTTGGCAAGCTGTCTTGGTGGCTTTTCTTCAGCATTAGGAAAATGAATAGTTGGAGATTTCGCAACCGTGCTACACAAACGGATTTTGTACTCCTTAATGGTAGGGCAGAAATCGGCTTCGTTCGGTACGTACTCCTTAATGGTACGGCAGAAATCGGCTTCGTTCAGAACAAAACACCTCATCTGATAGTCCCAGAACCATGCAAATGCCTTGATGAAATTCTAGTTAACTTCAAAATTTGTCAGATCCTCCAAAGGCCCGAACTGATCTCTACACTTTGTCTTTTCTTCATTGGTCATATCATCCCATAACTGCTTAAGTATCCCTAGTATTCACGGTGGTATGGTGGATATGTACTGTTACGACCTCTTGCGCCATTGATTTCTAGCCTGAGAATAAGCATGGGTTTTAAAATGAACATTTTTGTTTAAAACAATATGTACGAAGAAAGCTCAGAATCTTATGCTGCATGCTGTCTTATTTACATGATGTATGCTTTATTTACATGATATATGTCGATATATGAGGGTATGCAACTTATGGGTTTTCCTACATTGACTGGTTTCTAATACCCCGTCATTGCTGAGTTTCACAGGTTGCTAACATACATAGTACGCCAGGCCTGGTACTACTCAGATAACATATAGGCAGGCTAGGGCTGGGTTTTACAACTACTCGTATGCATTGCACACGAGTTTCGATATTGTCCCAGATCTTAAGGCCGGGTCGAGGCCTGAGGGTATGCATATGCTTGACAAAAAGTAAATATGCTTATGATGACTATGTGCTAGAAAGCGTAAAGAGCATAACATAAATGACATAAAAAAAAATGCATAAAATGCACCTTTATTGTTTTTGTAAATCCTAAACTTGGTAAGAATCTTATCTTTAAACAATTTTAAATCACTTAATTGAACTAGCATGACGGGTCCCCAGTGGAGTCGCCATCTGTTGACGATCTTCTTCCGGATGGGGGAAAGAGGTTTGGAGTCGCCACCTAATTTTTATGAAAAATTAGGAAATCGGGATAAGGCACGTTAGAGATTTTTTGGGTTCATCGTCGGTTACATGTGGGGAAGACAGGACACCCCCACAGCGTCCCTCCAAAAAAGGTACTCTTAACTAAGTGATTTAAACTTATTTAAAGTAAGATCTTTTCCTTATTCCTACTTAAAAATGTTATAAAATATCACTAAAGTGCAAGAATCGGTTAAGCCGCCTCATCCTGACTTTAATGATAATATCTTATCCTAAGTGTCGAAATCCTATATCGTGTCCCTACTTTTATTCCTTGGTGTGTGTAAATCTTATTTTTGTTAAGTGGGGCTCAGCGCGTTTCCGTTTCCTTTTCATCGCCCCCTTTTAAGATTTTTAGAGATGTAAAATTCGGATAAACCACCTCCCTTTAATCTCAAAGCTTAGTTAACCACATTGCCCTACTTTAAGTTTTAGAGAAATTTTGGATAAGGCGTAAAGATCGGTTAAAGCGCCTCATGTTTAAACTTTAACAAAAATTTTTATTCTTGAAAACATTTAGAATTTTAGAAAAATCTTAGGTTAGGCGTAAAAATCGGTTAAACCGCCTCACTTTACTTGGCTTTATTAACTTTTAGAAATCTTGTATTCTTTAAAAATATTGATTTAGAAAATATCAGTTGAGGTGTAAAGATCGGTTAAACCGACTCACTCTAACCCCAACTTATTAAACTTAAAACCTTATATTTTTTATTCTTGAAAATAACTTGATCCTTAATTTCTTGACTTAAAATTTGATAAAAATGATAAAAATTGAATTAAAATGCAAAATTAGCTCTTTGGGACCTAAATGACTTAGTTTGTGGCAAGTTGGCTCCGTCAAAATTGAAGTTGGCGTCGGTTAAAAATGTGTTTTGGCTCGATCATAGTCAATTGGGCTCAGTCTAAATGAATTTGGCTCGGTCAGATTTGAAAATGGCTCGGTCGGATGTGAAAATGGTTCGGTCGGATGTGAAAATGGTTCGGTCGGATTAAAACGGACTCGGTGCGACCAAAAGGCTCGGTCGCGACAGAGGCCGATGGAATTCGCTAGACCCAGACGCGGGCGCGTCTGGATCGGGTTCAGGCTCAACCGGACTCGAGCTCGAGCTCGGGTCCGGTCGAATTGCTACTTTAAAAACACGCGCTTGGACTTAAATGCAAATAGTTAAAATGTCTGGGTTATATTGCAAAAGTGTCGAGCCCAATCGAAACTGGCTCGCGCTCGGGCTTGACCGCGACTGAACGGTTCACGCGTCCTATCGAAATCGACTTGTGTGGACTGATTTGTAATTGTTAAAACTTATAGGTTTTTCTGCAAAACGTGTCGTCTTCTTCCTCTCGCCAGGGATCTTGTCGAACACCTGGCGGCGAAATCGTTGTCGTCCTTTCACCTGCTTAAGCTCACCGTAGGTGTAATCGCGTGTCCCGAACACAATGGTGGTGTCTAAATTTGATTATAATGCTCATACCTCGAGTTATCAAGATTTGAAGTTTCGGCTTAAAAATGTATTTTAGTTTCCCGCCGCCGTGGCTTGTCGCCGACGAGGCCACGACGGCGAAACGTGATGAGCGTTGCAAGAAGACTTCAAAAATCGAGTTTTCGTGGACTTACCTGAGATTGCAAGTTGTCGGCCGAAAATGAAGTTAACTCTGGCGATCGGCTGGCGAGCTCCGCGAGGCTTGTTCGATCAGCTTGGAAGCGTCTCTAGAGGCCGGTGGTGAGTTTTACGAGTTTGGCACTGCTCCAATTCCTCTCCCGAGCCCCCCCCTTTTCGTCGTCAAATTTCCCCTCACCGTTAATCCTCCTCTTCACAGGGAATCCACTTCTTCGTCGGGCAGCACCTCTAGTAATATATGGTGGTGTATACGTGGTCTTGTGAGCTCGGCAAAGCCTCGATCTCTCTCCCGAGTCTCCTCTCTCTTTGCGTCCATTTTCCGGCGATTTATACATTGCCGTGGCCAGGCGAAGCGGCGGCGGTTGGCGAAGGTGATGCGGCGGACGTTGGCGACTCTTCGCGAACGTGCGCGACGATTCGCTGGGAGGCGAGCAGTCGGCGCTCGCGCTGCCTTCGGCCGAAAATTCGATTTTTGCTCATATTACACGAAAAATCCTTATTGTTGACGACCTTCCTCCGGATGGGGGGAAAGAAAGTTTGGAGTCGCCGCCTAATTTTTATGAAAAATTAGGAAATCTGGATAAGGCACGTTGAGATTCTTGGGTTCGTTGTCGATTACGTGTGGGGAAGACGGAACACCCCCACAGCGCCCCTCCGAATAGGGTACTCTCAGTTAAACGGCTTATATCTTTTAAAATTGGGATTCATCATTTTTATTTATGATATTTATATGTTATTGACTGCGCGTGTTTTGCTTCTTCCCTAATTTTGAGTTTGTGAAAATTATATTTTTCCGAGATATGAGTGTCGGGATAATTCACCTCATTCTAATCTCATTTATTTATTTATTTGTTTGGATAAGGGAGTAGAGATCGGTTAACCGTCTCACTCGAACCTTTTTTTTAAAATGTTATAAGATTTATTATTTTTTTATATTTTAAATAATTTAATAAGGTGTAGAGATCGGTTTAACCGCCTCTCTCTAACCTTATTTTTAAAAGATTTTTAAGGATTTATCTTTTTTTTATTATTTTTTTATATTTTCTAAAATAGTCTTAATAAGGTGTTAGAGGATCGGTTAACCGCTCACTCTAACCTTATTTTAAAAGATTTATTGATGTTTTTTATGTTTTTGAAGCCATCTTTATTGTCGAACCTATGAAATTATAGCTTAAAACCCAATTAAAAAGTGATCCAAAATGATTAAAAATATTTGGCACTAAATAGGTTCCTAGGGTCAAAATGGCTAAGTCAGAATTAAAATGGCTCGATCAGAATTGAAAATGGCTCGGTCAAATTGGATCTGGGCTCGGACCGGATTTGAAAATGGCTCAGTCTAATTAAAAATTGGCTCGGTCGGTTTGAAAACTGACGAGCCTGAAGCTCGGTCGAATGGGCGCGGGCTTAAACCCGCGCCCGAGTTGATTTTTATTTTAAAAAGACGACCGGCTCAGCCGGTCGCGGAGCGGCTGAGCCGGGTCGTCTTCCCCAAAAAAAAAAAAAAAAAAGAAAAGCAGCAACCGCGACGCTCGCGCGCGACGCTTTAATGTCCTGCGGCGTTTCGCCGCCGCGCCGCTCGTCCTATATATGTGTTTTAGAGTTTTCGATGGGTTCCGGATCTAATGGCGATGTGAAAAATTTTTGATTTCGACGCTGTACAAGGAGATACTGGGGAGTGCATTTCGGGAAAAAAAGATTAACGCGCGGGCTTCGCCGCGGCCGCACAACTATATTGAGAAGAGCGTGGAAAATGGACGCGTACCTTGATTAACTGAGGTTTTCGGCTTTTATGTTTTTCCGGCGGCAACAGCAGCGGCGAAGCGGTGCGGCGGCGGTGACGACGTCGTAGATCGTCCGCAAAGCTGATGGCGGGTGGTGGTAGTGCTCTCTCTCTCTCGGATTCTCTTTCTCTCTTTTTTTTTTTTTTTTTTTTTTTTCCGGCCGAGCTCTCCTCCTCCTCGTCTCCGATCATCCCCATATATATAGTCGCCGCGCCGCGTGAGAGGCACTGACGACGTGGGAGGTCGCATGACCGGTTCTTCTGCGGCGATCGTGGGCGTGATGCGCGGCCGCGGCGTCTGCGTCCGTTGATTTTCATATATTACGTAAAAAATACCCTTATTTGCTAAATTGCAAAAACGGGCCTGTTTATTTTGCAAAAACGCTGGACTCATATATTAAATATTGGCAGATATAGCCCCTTCAAGTATAAAGTTTTTGTTTTTACGAAAATTTCTCGTTCGTATGCGGCCTCGTTAAAATTATAAACAATTATGTACGTCCATATAGTCTCAAATTAAGCTAAAATAAATTTAATCATGTAAATCAAGATTTAGCTTAATCGAGTTTATCAAAAATCGGGACGATAATCCGGACAAAATGGGGTGTCTACACTTATCTTTCAGAAATTGCAGAGTCAGCCCGGGAAAGATTTGCAAAAAGCTTGATCCTCATTTAAAAAATTAGAAAATCTAGCCCCTCACAGTACAAAAATTGGTAACAAAAATTCGTTTCGTTCGCGCACATCCCATGTTCATTCCATAAAATTCTCAAGCCAAAATACTTATCCATTGTCTCAAACGGAGCCAAAAATAAAATTTGAACGAGTTTAAAATCTTTAGAGATTGCCAAATTTAAACATTCTTATCTTGACAAAACTTATTGGCCCGGACAAAATGAGGTATCAACAACCCCTAAAACAGTGGAAGAGGCTCTTAAGAGGCTGCGGGACTGCGCATCGGCAGAAGAAGTGCTAATAAACCGTAGGACCATCATAGGGAAACATATCGTAACTAAATCTTCTACCATCGAGATGAACTCTGGACAAGGCTCCTCGTCGGGGGGCGCAAGGGGCCAAGACAACCCCAATCTCGAAGGCCAGAAAAAGAGCAAGAACCTGAACGATAACCGAGCTCCTCAAGTCAATCAGAAGCCAGTATACAACACAAGATTCACGGAGTACACCGCTTTGTCTGTTCCGCGGAAAGAAATTTTGCACATACTGAAGACCAAAGAGCAAGTGACAAGACCACCTCCTATCGGAGCCCAGCCGAAGAAAAGAAACGAGGGGAAATATTGTGACTTTCACGAGTCACACGGACACTTCACCGAGGACTGCCACTGTGAGGTTCGTTGTTTTGTTGCTTTATTGTGTGGATTATGCTTGAGTTATGAGATATGCTTGGATGAGTTTTCATTATCCGTGCATGCGTGTTAGGGCATACCGCAGGTTTGTCACGTGGTTGGTGACCCCGTCGGCACGTGGGAGTGCTAGGTTGTGTGCGAGTCGAAGTTGGATTGCAAAACTTTGGGCTGTTTGTGCTGTGCATGTTGACACCCCATTTTGTCCGGACTGGCAGTCCGTGCTACTAAATGGACGATTAGGGTCCACAGAGCACAATTAAAATTTGACCCAAATCGGTCGACCTAATCAAGTCCAATTAGGCTCGGTTAGGCCTGATTGGCTTGATTAAGTCCAATTAAATTTATTTCGCGATATGTTTACGTGTGATAACACATATATATATGCGATAATATCCGAATATACATATACACGCAAATATGCGTGCATATGCAAATATGCGCACGTACATGTGTATATGTGCAATGATACCTAATGTATACATACATGCAACACTACAACCACACACACCACACACACACATATATATATATATATATATATATATATATATATATTATATTATATATATAAATATAAAATAATAATAATTAAAAAAAAAACAAATAGATAGGGGGGGATCCCCTTAGTCACCGGCTGCCACTCCACCGCCCCTCATTTTCTTCATCCCACCATTCCCGCTCTCATTTTTTTTTTTCATCCACCATATCACCCCTCACCATCACCACACCTCCATTAATTACTCATTTGACTTCCATCCTCACCCAAAGCCTCCATATATACCTATGGAGGGGGAGGAAAGGGACTGGTTGAGGGGGAAGTGGAGAGAAAGAGAGAGAGAGCTTGAAAAGAGTGATTGAGAGAGAGAGCGAGCTTGAGAAAGAGAGAGCCGAGAGGTTGGGAGACCACCATTCTCGTTGCTTCATCATCTTCAACGTCATCTCTGGACTACACTGAGATCACATTGCCGGCCGCACGACACGTGGAGCTCACCATCGCCGGCGCCGTAGTTGCACCCGACGGCTCCAAGACGCAACACTTGAGGTACAATCATATAAACCTCCTCAAAACCCATAAATATAATCTATACACCTCTCTTGACTGATCGGAAGTGATAGCCGCCGCCGGAAACGGCAGCGGCGGCCGGAAAATTTTAAAAAAAAAAAATACATAAACTTGCACCTTTGTACAACCCGAGATACAAGCCTTGAAATCAAATTTAAACATCACCAGTGCACTCAGCGACCTTGAAAACCCTAAGAACACCTATCAAAGGGGCAAAATACGAAGGTCGCCGAAACGCGTCCGAAAAGTCACAAGCCCGAAAATTCAAAAACGAGGCTCCGAAACTAATTTTTGACATTTCCAATGAGTCCAGGATGCTAAAAAGAAATGCTAGATTAGACCTCCCAGACGGCACCGCCGACGACGGAACGTCCGCCAGCGGCGGCCGCCGCGGCGAGCAGCGAGCTCGCTGCTCGTGGGATGATGATGGTAACCAGCTTGGCCGGTTACGATCGGCCAAGCCGGTTACCGCGCGGGGTAAACCGAAACCCGCGCAGACGCGGTCCGGTCCGGGCGCGCAAGCGCGCCCTATTGCGCGGGGCCAAGCCCCGCGCCCGGACCGCGGGGTCCGATCCGGGAGCAATCGCACCTGGGTGAGCCACTTTTGTAAGGTTCCGATTTTCGATTTTGTATTATCGGAGTGATTTTTAGATCAATCGAGGGTTTTGATTGATTGTTGGTTGCTTGATGTGTTCCTAATTTGATTAGGAATTTGATTTGGATCAAAATCATGCGTTTTGGGCTGGATTTGGGCCCAATTGGTTCGGACTCGGCCGACCGAGCTGATTTGGCTCGGCCCAGCCGAGCCCGTTACTGTGCGGACGCGCGGGCGAGCCATATGGCTCGAGCCCGACGCGCCCGCACTCGTCTCTCGTTCTCTCTGTCTCTCTCGCCTCTCTCCCTCTCTCGCGTCGCTCCCTCGCTCGCGATCGCGCCCGACGCCGCGCCGCCCGCCGATCGCCGCCGATCATCTCGCCGGCGTGCGTGCGTCGCCGTCGCTGCCTCTCCTCCTCGGATGCTTGCTTGTCTCTCGCGCGTGATTTCTCGTTTCGGCCGCCCTGCTCGCCGTCGCCCCTGGTGTCGCCGCCGTCCGCCGCGACTCGCCGCCGCTGCCAGGGCCACCTTAGGCGCCACTTGCTGTCGATTTCGAGGTATCTCGGCGTGGTGCTCATCTCTCTCCTCGGGCCGCGACTGCTCCGCCGTCCGCCGTCGCTCCGGTCGCCGCCGACAATGCTCGCCGCCTTCCGACGTGTTAGAGAATGTTGATCGTTGCTTGCCATCCTTTGACGCTGTCTCTCCTCCGCCGCCGCCAGCCCCGCGCCCCCGCGAGGATCTCTGGCGATCTTAACCGTCCGTCATCCACTCGAGCTCGTGGATGCTTTGGCGAGTGATTTCGGTTATTCCGAGGGTTTTTTTCGCCGTTCGTCGGATCTCGGTTCGGTAGGAACGGGACGTAGGTGAGTGGATTCTACGGTACACTTGTTTGTGTTGTTTTATGTTATGCTTGAAGTATGTTTGGTGTACTACATGACATTGTATTGATTTTAGCAATGTTAAATTGGTGAGATATCACTGGCTTCTGGTATTGTAGAATGTTTGCTAGTTAATGCCATAGTAGAGGTACCTAATGATTATGCAAGTTAGTTCGGATATCTAGATAGATGTGGCACTTAGTTACTGCGTAGGTTAACATACGAGTTGTATTATATGTTACCCGGTGTTTTCGTCACCTGAGTGAGTATAGGAGGCAGGATTGTCAAGGTTTATACTCTAGGAGAGGGATGAGTGACGGTACATGGTTTTGTGCTTAGCACTACTTTGTGTAGTTGAGCGCCGTCTGCGTTCTTTAGTTATACATGTCGTCGGGTCGTTGACCTGATCTCCTACTAGAAGTGTATTAGGGCAATGCTGCCGGTTTAATAGTACTCTTAGTAGGATTTGTTGTGGCTTGGAACATGTTTATTGTGGCAACGTGTGTGTGCTTGACTCTACCTAGTGTGTGAGGCGCCGCTGCGCTGGTTGTACGCGTGACTAGCTTTATAGTCGTTTCTGAACGTTGTCCACCGTTTGGTATTAGTAATGCTTGCCTTCGTTGCATGTAGGTTGGGGAACGGGTTAATTTCTAAAGATCTACAAACGGTAACCCTATAGGACATGTTGGGTAAAACATGTGTGTTATATGTGTGCTTGTAAATCTTAATTGGACGTCTCGGTATTATTACATGTGGTTTCGATTAGCATGCTAGGTATGTGGTTTACCGTCGGGTTGAGCATTAGGGCTTTGTGCTAGATTATGCTCTTGACGGGGTTTATAAAAGTTATATTGTGCATGATGTTGAAATTGCCTAGACATGTACACGAACGGGTGTTTTAGAAATGCGTGCATAAGGTGTGTCGGTGTAATGATATGATTCCCGGTGCATAGGGAGCCTGTTATAGGTATATGATTGCTAGGATTGAATATCGAGGTGTGTGTGACCTAGATGATATTCTTGGCAAGATTTCTTATGTGATAACATAGTTATGTTTGCTCTACCTTGCAATGTATTTGAGTGGTTTACTCTAGTTATGCATGTGAAGATGTTGCGATAAGTGTTAGGCGTTAGCACTTGGACGACATTGTTATAGATGTTGTATAACTATAATTAAGTTTGATTATCCCTTGTTCTGGTGGGTTTGTCGACGTGTGACTGTTATTACCCTAGGTATAGGACGGACTGGAATGTGCGCATGTTAGTCTTATCCGGTTGAGTATGTAGGTGGGTTCCCTAATTGTACTCGTTGATAGCTGACTTGTGGGTATTGAGCATGTTTGCCTGTATGTTTTAGCATTTGATATATGCTATGCTTTACACGTATTGTCGTGCTTGCGATGTGATTGTGGCAATGTGTAGATGAGTATAATCATGTTAGGTTTTAAACATTGATTTGTGATACTCATAGGATTACATTGTTTAATGCCATTACATGATTGAAAGTAATTTTCATTTGGATTTTGAATGAAAATGAATTGTATGGAAATGTCGGTGATATATGTTAAACACTCGTTGAGTTTGATATGCTTAGAATATTCGATGAGCATGTCCATGGTTTATTTGGCATATACATTTACACATTACATGCATAGTAGTCTCATGATGCATGGAGAGTTACATGTCTCATGGTTGTTTTGGGCATGTACGTATAGCGTAAATGCATGGAGACTTGGATGCATGCTGGTTTGTGTGGATTAATCGTGTTTACCGAGTTCGGTGTCCACTAGACTAGTGGCACTGAGGGGTTGTTCCGATTTAGGACCAGTGGGCGTCGGATCCACCCGTGGGCCAAGGTTAAAGCGATCTGACGTCAGCCTCTTATTCGGCCAACCGTTACCGCGGACGGAAGGTCGGATAACTGGGACGCCCGTGCTGCATAAGGGATGGCCATTGTTATCCGGTTGGGGGACTTTGTAGATGTACACTACAGGGGATCTAGTTTAGTTGTCATTGTTGACATGCCTGGCCAGGGATTATGTCTTCATGCTGGGATTGATACGCATGCGATTTTGGCATTTACATGTCGGGGTACAATGGGCCATGCATAGGGTATTTTTCATGCATGGTTACATTGAATGCATACAAACAGTTGTGGTTACATGAATGAATGTGGAAATTGTTTGTAATGGTTATGGAGGGTGTGCCTTGGATGGCTTTTTACGGTTTGGCATGTTTTATATTGTTTTAATCTTGCGGTTCATTGCAAGGTGGTTTAATTGTTCGTTGAGCTTTGATTTTAAGTAACGATGGTTTTTGCTTGTGTTACCCTGTATTATGGGTGGTTGTCGTTGTTGCATGCATGACTGATGTATGCATGCGGGAGTGAATTAGCATGCGAGTTATGTATTGTAATGCGTGTTAATGTTTGCATACTGAATATGCATGGGCCATGCGGGTGTTATTGTGTGCATCTTTTGTGTTAGCTTTTTATGGCTTGCTGGTATGCATGCATGTTGGTGTTTACGATGCTAGCAGTTGACGTAGGGGAACTGCTGAGAAGGTCACTCACTGAGTATACTTTTTAATATACTCACGGTGCTACTTTTCCCCTCAGGTGTTTTGCGAAGTCCGCTGGCGATCTTAGAGCGAGCTTCGGGGTGCTGAGGATTGTAGTGGGATCAAAATGTAAAATTTAATCTTTTTCCGCTGTGTTTTAATTAACTTTGTTAATGTATTAGTGTGAATTGGAAGTACTAGCTCATAACATCTGCTTTATTGTTTTAAAATTTTCCGGCCCCCGGCCCTGGGGCGCCACAACTTTGGCTCGCGGGCCGGACCAGTTTGGTCCGGCCCAGCCCAGTAAGGGCCCAAATTATTTTTAATTGATTTTTAATATCAAATTTAAATAAAATTAAATATTAAAACGAACTAAATAACAAATCGGGGAGAGGATTCTCGACCCGGATAATTTATCAGGAGGATTCTCCTGCATAATACTTAAAATATAAATATAAGGAGATTAGATGATAAATCGGAAAGAGGATTCTCGACCCGGATAACTAAATCAAGAGAATTCTTCCGTATAATACTAAAATATAAATAAATAAAAAAAATAAAATTCAACCCGAATAATCTTCTGGGAGGATTCTCCCATAAATATCTTAACACAAATAATTAAAAATATTTATCTATCCGTTAAAACTCCGGGAGGATTTTCCGCAAAATTAAATTTTAAATACAAATAAGAAAAATGTTTAAATAAAAAAAAATACATATTAAATATGCATACAAAAATATTAAATCGGAAAGAGGCTTCTCTATCCGATTAACCCATAGGGAGAATTCTCCCGCATAATGTTTAAAATATCATAATAAATTAATTAGATAAAAATTAAAGTTAAATGGGAGGATTCTCCCACGTAAGATTCAAATATAAATAATTAAAGAAATTAAAGAAAATCATGTAATAAGATATATGAATCGGGTAAGAGCCTCCTTTACCCGGGAGGAATTCTCCCATGAAACTTTTTAAATTATAAATATAAATAATTAATAATAAATATATATATATATTATATATTATATATATATAATATTATTACACATACATATAAGTCGGAAAGAGGCTCTCTACCCGTTAAGCCCTTCGAGAGGATTCTCTCGGAACATATATATGAAAAATAGAATAAGTTAATAAAGATTCAAGAATGATAATATAGATGAAATCGGAGAGAAGGTTTCTCTATCCGTCTAATCCGTCGGAAGGATTCTCCCGCAAAATAACACGAATACTGAAAAATTGTTAAAAATTTCAAAAATATATATATAGAATTTAATCTGGGAGAGGTTCCCTCTGCCCGACTATATCAATAAGGAGGATTCTCCTGCAATTAATAAAATTATCCATCCAATTAAAAAAATTTCTAAATTATAGTATAATAATTGATAAACCATATCATGCACAAACAAAAGAATGGGCACTCCCATTTAGGAGACGTTATGTGCCTACACCTTCTTAACTCATAAGACCGATGTAAAACGAAACCTTAAATCTCTAAAAGACCAAGTAGGTTTCCTAGATTCCTTATATAACAATCTAGTGCGACTCCTCTGGGTCACAGCACACCGCAAGCGCGCAGCAGCGCGACGATAGGCCGCGAACAGTGCGACTCCACTAGGGACCGGCATTCACAGCTGATATCCTTGCGAGTTGTCAACTGATGTGGTTTACTTGATTGTTATGCTTTGATTTAAATTTGTTTACTTTGTATGGATAATTTTAATTTTCGCTCACGGGTTGAAAGGTACAAAATATGTAAAAATTTCTTTTTCCTTTTGCATGCATATCGCATCTGAGGTCAGACCTGGACCTCCAACCCTAGGTTCTGGAGCCCCTATCGGATATTGTGGGTAATGCCCATGATACCTCCGCATATGCTCCATCTTCTCTCTTGTTCTTAGCCCAGCCAGCTGTACCTATTATCATAGGTTATAGAGCCTACCCAATCATATAAGTGGTTAGTCTTGCATAGTTCATTATGTCAAAATATCCTAAAAAGTGATAACCAAGAAGGGTTTGACATCGCTTATACGGAGGATCTAATCGCATAAAACTACACTGACAAGATTCGTATAGCCGGTTGACCCTCAAAATTGGCTTGTAGACTTGCATGTTTGGTTGGAATTACGTCGAATAGTCCCTTTTACCCTGAATTCGACATAATAGGAGTGGGGCAAGATCCAACCAAAACTAGATTGCGTACTAAATAAAATATGATAATTACACTATACATTCTTATATCTCGTGTTTTACTTCGCGCACCAAGGCACCATTTTTGATACTATTCCATCATTTAAAAAAAAAAAAGCGAAGAAAAAGAAAGTTTCAAAACATGCATTCGTTATTACCCACTTTTTCTTTTTTTTTCTTTTCTTTTTCTTTTAAAAATCTTTGAATAAGTCTTATCATCTTAATTTAGGATGAGGAGTGAACAGATGACAGTCGAGGATTCCAGTCTGTTCTTCCAGAGATAAATGGTAAAATTATGGAGTGATTTACCTGAAAGAAAGAGGGAGCAATGCATCAAGGATTTCGGAAGCCTGCACGAATTCATACACTTTGATACAAATTGGAATATGATACGGGCATTGCTTTGGTTCTGGGACTCATCTAGGAGATGTTTCGTAATTAACGGAGAAGATTGTGTGCCGACTATTGAAGAATATCAGGGCATTCTTCGTTGTACTTCAGGAGCAGGGAGCAACATAAAAAAATTCAAACCCTACCTACCGGAACAGAAGATAAAGCCGTGGAGAAAATTAGGACAAATACTAGATGTGGAAATACCCAAATATTCAGGTATCAATGAATTTTGCGGGATCAACCTGGACCAGCTGACAGAGCTCCCGATCACTGCAGTTGAGAAAAGAAACACAATAAGTTGGGAATGGGCATTCGCAAAGAAGAAAAAACGAGGAAGAGAAGATGATATCAAATGTATGCTTTTTCTTATCGCCGTGTACGGTACATTGATTTTCCGGGACATAGGATAATTGTAATGAGGGAATATTGAGTTCCTGCATAAAGCATATCAAGTTCAGGATTAACCCTATCGTTTGGCATTTTGGGCGAGACCTTTTCCAACTTTGAACAAATTGAAAGCAGAAAAACGCAAATTCACAGCCTTGCGCACATTCTATTACAGTATGGGACGTATATCGGTTCATGTATGGGACTCCGAAGCGTGAGTATTTTGTTGTTTCACAACCAATTCGTGATGCCAGCAAATATATGACAGAAAAATACCCGCATGACATCGAAGATTGGAAAAACTTTTTTCATTCTCCTCCTTTCGTTAATTGGCAGGTCGCTTTCACAATAAGACATTGCTCTCCCCACTTCCTTCGCCGATGTGGCAAATTTTCCATGGATTCCATTAGTAGTTCCCAGAACTATCATCAGCTACGCACCGTGCTTGGTAATGAGGCAGTATGGTATGAGACAAGAAGAACCCGACATTTCTGGTTTCAGCGAGTTCCAATATGAGATTGGAGACTATTACAAGATGGCCTTTAAGCTCAGGACCATTTGGGGAGAAGGACAAATTTTCCCGAGAAAATAGAAGAATACCTAACACAAGACGCAGTAAACTCTAGAAATACACTATTGGGTACAACAAAGTAAATGCCAAGATATTCTCATCAAATCGGAGCATATCTTCACAAGAGATAAATGAAGAAGCCAAAGACAGGAAGATACTGGAACTGGAAGAAGAGTTGGAAGCTTTAAAGAAAACAAATGAAAGTTGGAGCCGTTCAAACCAATACTTGTGGAAGGACTCGTCTGAGACGAAGAAAGAAAATGATTATCTTACAACAGAAGTTGAAAAACTGAAGAAAGATAAAAATGACATTGCAGACAAACTCAAGGAGGCGGAACAACAGAATAATATGCTTACAGAAGACAACAGGTATCTACTTCGTAGTCGGGATGCATTATCAGATGTAATCGATGACTTCCAAAACAAACGTCAGATGTTAGGAGATAGAAGAGCTTACAAGAAGTTGCTAAAGGAAAATACAGAATACCATGTGTTGTGGGAGGACGTAAAGATCAAAACTCTCGAGGTGACTCAAGATGTAGAGAAGGTTCATGATACCGTCGCAGAGGTTATGGATAAGCTGAACAATGACAAGACATGTGTTGATTGGGCAGTAGATCGGCTCGCTCAAGCCAACTATCTTTACAAACCCTATGTCGAGTTCTTACAAAGTTCAGCGAACAAGATGCCACTCAGAGATAAATTCTGTTTTATGTTTCTTGTGTCTATGTAATGAAAGTTTATCTATGTAATGAAGATTTACTTTCGGAGACTGTCGTAATTTTGATGGTAATCTGGTGAGAATGTTCAGCTGTTTGTTACTCCTATCCCAAAGAAGATGATGAGACCATTTTATTTGTTTATTTATTTCTTTTTTTCTTCTAAAAAAAAATATGTACGCGTTTTTCTACATAGTATCCAATGACATAACACAGATCCATATATATATATACTCGCATTCAAAATATTTTTGCATATCTTTCAAAATATTTGCATTCACTAATACAAGTTTTATTCATAAAAGGTCGGCCAAGACGTCTTTCATAAGAAGTCCGTACCTACTCAGGCCCAGGCGTACTGCAAAACCAATGACGGACAACGAGACAATAATTGAACAACTTAGGAAAGACAATGAAGATCTCCAGCGACAATTGGGAGATATGGGAGCACAGTTGGAGCGTCTGACCACTCTTCTGATAGAGCAGCGTACTAATATAACGGCAACCACGACGGCCGCTCCCCCACCCGAACCTCGATAGATACCGCAAGACCCATATGACCCCTATGGCATACCCTCAACCAGAATCACATCAATTCGCTCCACAACCTCCGGCTATTCCACAAGGTATTCCTCCTACGCCACAAGAAAACCAACAAGCGCAGCTCCCCCATGACTCAGTTCCATCTGAAAACCAACCGACAGAGGAAAAAGCTTCGAAACTATCTTAAGCCGACTGAACAATTTGGAAGGAGCACGGAGGACAGTAGACCCTCTACAATATTGTATCGTTAGCGACCTTGAGATTCCTAAAGATTTCACCATTCCTAATTTTGAAAAATATGATGGAACCTCCGACCCGGAAACTCACATCTCCATGTATTGTAGTAAAATGGGAGCCTACCACAGGAATGAGAAGATGTTGATATATTTCTTTCAAGAGACTTAAAAGGACCGGAGATGCGTTGGTATTTAAATCTGAACAAGAGTGACGTTAGAAGCTGGAGAGATTTAGCGGATGCATTCCTCACCCATTACCAGCACAACGCGGATCTAGCGCCAGACAAATCCACGCTCCGGATCTTGACACCGAACAAAAATGAAAAGTTTCGGGCCTTTGCATAAGAGGTGGAGAAATGTAGCCGCACATATCTTCCGCCATTAACTGAAAAGAACTTATCGACGAATTCATGGCTCTTGGTTTCCTAGATGACAAGATTAAGACAGCATGTGCACTAGCCTCGACATTCACACAACTTGTGGCTGCAGGCTTGAGGATAGGAACATCACAAGGGAATGTTTTCAAGACGCCGGAAGAGATATTGAAAGGAAAGAAGAAAGGAAATTCACAACATCGGAGGGGAGAATTCCTTCAATCAATCTATATACCGATTCCGAGCCAGAATAATAAGTTCAGACAACAGTACAATTACCACCAGCCGAACCATAATAATCAGCAATTTCAACAACATCGACTACCAACTTACCCAGCAGCCCAAACTTATCAGCAACAACCGAACCAACAGCCTCAACAAACACACACTCAAAATTTTCGTCAGTCACGAACGATACGCGACCCCTTACCGGTTTCACAATCGGATCTGTTCAAGCAGTGTGTAGCAGAAGGTATGATGGCACCAAATACCTGGATGTCAGTTTCAAGCCACCCTATCCGTTGGTACGATCGACTTTTATATTTGCGACTTCACAGCGGCGTACAAGGTCAACTCTAATAGAAACTATTTCGTTCTCACGGAGTAGGTTAAATGAGCTAATCGAAGGAGGCCGTTTTGAAACTCACCAAATCTTGAGAGCCCGCAATCAAACTACACATGCGAAATGCTACATCAAGCCAAGTAGTGGCGTCAACATGATCGAGGAATGGTCAGTGGAAGAGGCTGATGATGAAGTCAATGTATTGTGGAAGATCGAATTCATTCCTTCAAATACGCAGGAGACAAAAGAGCTCATAATGCCAAGTCTGGATCATGTAAAGAGACCGGTGGGACCGCCTAAATTGTACACCGCAATGAATATGAACTATGGAGTTGGATCTGTACAAGGCACGCCTGGATCTAACCGCATCGAAGCATCCACCTACATGACAACAGACACCATGACTATCACTAGGTCTGGTAGGGTTTGTGTGCCTCCTAATCCTTCCAAGCAAGATAAAGGAAAAGAAAAGGTGATCATTGAAGAAGATATTTCCACCGATATACTTACCAAGGAACCGCCATCAGGACAGGAAATTGACGAATTCCTGAAATATATCAAGAATAATGAATTTGACATAATAAACCAGTTGCACAAAACTCCAGCGAAGATCTCGTTGCTCGCACTCATTTACTACTCCAAGGCCCATCGAGATGTTCTTTTGAATATTTTGAGGGAATCCTATATCTCAAAGGAAGTGTCAGTACAGGAATTCGAAGGACTTAACGGTCATATTCAGGCACCGAACTACTTATCATTTTCTAATGACGAGTTAGGCCCAGATGGTCAGGGCACAATAGGCCACTAAACATCACTGTGAGGTACGAATATTATAATCTGTACAAGGTCTTAATTGACAATGGCTCATGCTTTAATATTATGCCCAAATCAACATATGAGAATCTGCCAATTGATCGTTTCTCGTACCTAGGCCCTCTCCAATCATAGCAAAAGCTTTCGATGGTACCAAGGTAAGATCAGAAGGCCAACTTGAGTTGCCAATTTCGGCGGGTCCAAATATTTTCCACATAGATTTTCAGATCATCGATACTCGCTCGTCTTATAACCTTCTGCTTGGAAGACCGTGGATCCACTCGGCAGGCGTAGTTCCATCTTCTTTACACCAAAAGTTGAAGTATATTCATGGGAACAGCCTTGTGGAGATATTTACTGAACAAGACCTCACAATTAGCAAAGTAAATGGTTCATCAATTTTCTCAGATCCTGAAGAAGAGCTCCTCCATGGATTTCAAGCAATTTCTATTGCCAATGTGACAGAGCAATCTGTCGACTGTAAGCCAAGGATGCCGCAGACGGTTAAAAACGCCTGCATCACAAATCATCAAGAGTTATGACAGGCAAACTTTAGAACAGAAAGTGTGGCAAGGCCGCTCCTACTTCGAAACGAGACCTTGGAAGAAGAAGTTTGGCATCGGTTATGCTCCCATTGGGTTCATCAACAAGCCACAAGCCAATGTCAACTACAACCAGCCAAGAGAAGAGGAAATAACTATGGTCGAAAATGCCAGTGCGCCAAAGATGAGGAGGATAGAGAAAGAAGAGCAGCTGTATAACTACATGACCACTCCAATCGTCCATTGCACTAAGATTTGTTCATCGTCTCAATCTAAAAGTACTGCAGACGGCAACTAATGCTTTTATAGTTGAATCTGAGATTAACAAAAATTCGGAAGTCTCAAACGACAAAGCAAAAGAAATTGCTCATGAACCTCAACAAGTCGAGGAAATCAACCTCGGTACAGTAGAAGATCCACAAATAATTAAGATAGCCACCGTTGAAAATCCAACGGATAGACAGAGATGGATTGACTTTTTGAAACACTATAAGTCGGTATTCGCATGGTCCTATAGAGATATGCAGGGTTTGGATCCAAACATCATCATGCACACCTTGCCCATCAAATCAGTTGTAGGGCAATCAAACAAAAACTAAGGCGAAGTTGAGACCGGGCAGACCTTCTACGAGTCTTATAGGTAAAAGAAGAATATTGATAAGCAGTTGGAACGGGTCTTACTGAGCAAGCCGTAGACTACCCAGAAACTGTGCTCGCTAAATTGTCGTGGTGATACCTAAGAAGGATGGAAGGATCCGAGTCTGTGTTGACTACAGGGATCTTAATAAGGCAAGCCCGAAAGATGATTTTCCGCTGCCACATATAGACATTTTGGTGGATAATGCGGCACGGCATTTTAAGTACTCTTTCATGGATGGATATTCGGGATATAACCAAATCTTAATAAACCCCGAAGACAAGATCAAGACAGCTTTCACTACCCCATGGGGAACTTTCTGCTATAGAGTCATGCCATTCGGACTTGTCAATGCGGGAGCTACATACCAAAGAGCAGTGGTGATCATCTTCCATGACATGATCCACTCGATAGTCGAAGTATATGTCGATGACATTGTGGTATACTCACACAAAGATCAAGATCACTTGATGTGCTCAACAAGGGTTGTCTTCGATAGATTGCTGGAAGTGAAATTAAAGCTCAATCCGAACAAATGTATCTTCGGCGTCTCTTCATTAAAACTTCTTGGTTTCATTGTTAGTCAGAGAGGGATCGAAATAGATCCTGATAAAATTAAGGCAATTCAACAAATGCAACGCCTAAGACATCAAACCAAATCGTTGGCTTCTTTGGAAGGGTTCAAATTATATTTGGAAGGTTTATCTCACAAACTCACTGCCCACAATGTTGATCCTTTATTCAAATATGAGGAAGGATCAAACCATATGACTGGACGGATGAATGTCAGGAAGCGTTCCTTAGAGTGAAGGAGTACTTGCAGAATCCTCCCATATTGGTTCCACCAGTTAAAGGGAAGGCCACTCCTGCTATATATACGGTTCAAGGAACAACCTCTCACTTGGTGTATTTGGCGTCGCAGACATGATGAGATTAGGAAAGGAAAGAGAGAGCCATAGATCTAGTAAGGAGAGTTTCAATGACTGTGAAATTTTCAAGTACTCTTCCATCGCAGAAAACGTGATGTGCCGTTGGCATCGGACTGTTCAACGTCTCAGACGACTATCTCATAAGCCACACCACCTGGCTTATTCGAGAAATTGACCCCATAAAGTTTATCGTTTGTCGAACGACCATATTTGACAAGTCGCATTGCTAGATGGCAAGCTTTGCTGTCTCAATATGACATTATCTATATGACCCAAAGAGCTGTAAAAGGGAGTGCAATAGCTGATCTTCTCGCTGATCATCCACGAGATGACTATGAGCCTGCTAGTACTGAATTCCCAGATGAAGACATATTTGCAACATTCAAAAATGACACTAACACTTTGGATGATGAAGCTTGGGTTATGAGATTTGATGGAGCTCTAAATAGATCTAGGAAGGGTATCGGTGCTATCCTCGTATCCCCGGAAGGGAAGCAATATCCTTCGGCGGCAAAACTGAAGTTCAATTGTACGAATTATGTCGCAGAATACGAAGCATGTGCCATGGGTTTAAGACTTGCATTAGATTTGAATGTCAAAAATCTTAAGGTATATGGAGACTCAGACTTGATCATCCGACAGATGCAAAATAGATGGAATTGATCCAGGAGGATCTTAGTCGACGCCCAAGTCGAAGAAACGCGGCCAAGCCTAGGCCACATCAAGGCTCTCACGCTAAGGACGCGCATGCCGCGCACATAGCACATCAAGAAGTTCAAGTGCAAGTTCAAGACCAATCCAAAGAAGTTCGAGCAAGTCCAAGGCCTTCTCGAAGTCCGTGCCACCTCAAAATGGCGGTACCAAGTTATGCGTCACATCAGGACGTGAAGAGAAATCAAAATGCCCAATGGCGCCCGCTGGCGCCCGGGCGCGCGGCCACAGCGCCTAAGCGCGAGAAAAGTTCCACCTGCTGTAATTAAGTTAGTTTCTTGTAAATTAGCTTTAATTTACATGTGTGCCCCTAAGTTGTTTAGTTATCAAACTAAGGTGTTCAAAAGCCTTCTTAGAAGGTTTATTGGACAACGTGCCGTAGATGTGTCTTTATCTCCTAATTTTGTGTTTTCACATAATGATGTAATTAGGAGAATATTCTAGTTCATTGATGACTCACTTATTGGGTCATATTCTTTATATATCCCTTTTGGGGTGCTTCATCTGAATGAAGTTTAAGTCTAGGTTCTCTTACACTAGTCTCTCAAGTAACAAAGCCTTACTCTACATACTTAGCTTCAAGTAAATCAATTCCAAGCTCAATCGAGCAAAACTTAGCTCACCCGAGCTCAAACAAGCTCTCACCCGAGCCCATTTCAGGTCTTAGCTCCGGCGCACCTTCCCTAATTCCGATCACCGGAGTTTCTACAGCCCACTAGCTTCCCCTACAGGCCCCCCTAGCCGAGCCTTAGAGTTGATCCGACCTCTTCGGTCAACCACCAAGAACACCACCAACCTCTAAACCAATCTCCCCTCCCTCCGGAGAGTGAGCCTCGAGACGTTGAGAGAGCTTTGAGGCTAGCTCGTGGCCCATCCCGGATCAAGGGTATCAGAGCAAGGTCGGTCCTTGAGCGTGGTTGGTGAAGCTCGCACATGAGCCAACAAAGGCAGTTTACAACACTCGGTCATACAAAGGAAGCGCGTATCGGCGAGCCATGAGCCTACACGCTTCGGAGAAAGGGAATCCCCGAGGAAGTGCGAAGAAAAATCTGAGCAAGCCGAGGCAAAATAATGTTCTCTTGTAGAGCAAAATTAGGCCTTGCTTACACCATTTTATCCAGTTTTTGTTACAAGCTTCAAGTGGACCCAAGAGAGAACGACAAGCCGTCGTACACCAAAAAGCTCGATTGAGAACTGGCTTGTGCCGTCGCAGCTCAAAAAAAACGAAGACCAATGCAAGTTGCCCTTGAAGCTTCGCAAGTCCAGCAATCTCAGGATTGATGTTTTACTCAGCCCTATAACCTGCTGTACAGTCAAGAGAAAATGCTCCAGAACAGTCCCCGACAAGTTCTGAAAACAGAGCCAATCGCGACGGATCCGACCCGAGCTGAAAGCAAATGTTCTGTTTCGGGAATTCCAGCAAGTTCTGGTGTATTCCAGCCAACTTTTGTTGCGCAGCTGCAATTTCACCCAGAACAAGCTCCTATTATGACGCTACCCAGCCAATAGCATTTCAGTCCAATCCCTCCGCACCTTATGTATGCATCCGAACGCATTCTATCCCCTCGTTGGAAGGGACCTCGGACGTCTCGCTGACCGGGGAAAGGAGCCAGCTGAAACTTTCATCGGAGGAAGCATATTTGGTGGAGAAGGAAAGACAGGGATGGGTGCCAGTCAAAGGTTGAAGCCAAGATCGACTTACCGACATTACGATCGGAACTCTTATCCGGTGGAAACTCGATTCTTGGTCTCGATCAATTAGAGTCATATTTCTGCTTTGTATGGATTTACAATGACTGTGCAAAAGAATTGCATTGGCTTCGTCTTAAGGTATCTTCGCCATGCTTTATTGTGGTCGGCAAATACTTAGTGTGGATCCCATGATGTGCGCGAGGAATCTCGTGGAGGTCTTCAAAAGACATCTTGTTCGTAGTCAGATTCTATCCGGTTGGCTATGTGGAAAACTTGGACTTCAATGGTTATCTCTTTACCGGCCCAATCCCGGGATCAAACGGTTCAAGACTATACTTTGAGTTCGTCGGAAGCCCTTTGTCTTGGGGGATCGACGAGAATGAAGCCGAAGTGTTTAGAAAGTATGTTTAGCTGGACTTCAACGCGTTCAAAGACATCGCAGAGGATCTGAAAATCTGGCCAGGCACATACCATTGCATGGAAAGCATGTCGAATGGCCACCGCTGGAGCGCAAGCGAAGCTTCTAACGCCAACCATGTTTCGAAGGCTCGTGGACAATCATCAAGCTTCAACTTCCACGAGAAGCAAGTGCCAGTGCCAAGGGCCACCAAAAATCTGAAGTTGCCGAAAGAACCCAAGAAGAAAGCAAGCTTGTATGTGAACATTGCAACAAGCGTTGGTCCACATCAAAGGAGAAGTGTTGGAACCTTCACCCGGAACTCGTCCCAAGGAGATCAAGGAAGCGGAAGGAAGCTCGGAGCCTCCATAGTCACCACTACATGAAGAAACCCGAGGAGATGGAGAGAAGTTCTCTTAGAGCAAGTCGTTGAAGCCGATCCCACCTCTAGCATCTTGTTGTGAATGAAGCAAAGGAGAAGGAGCGAGGAGTCCCTCTTCCGGGCTGAAATATCAAGTGAGCAAGAAGTGTGGATGCCGTCTTTGATCCGGCTAGCAAAAGAACCTCAGTCTCCAAGAGTTGCGTGGACGAGACTCGCCGTAGAGTTGAAGCCACATCCAAAATTCCTTCCTTCTGACATGGGTGCCAAGCAAGGAGAGCGAGTAAGGGTGAGATACCAACTGCCCCACTTTCTTAAGTTCGCTATCTACAAGCATTTTATTTGAATGAAGTTGTATGTTGATTTGTGCCTTTGGATGTGTGTCATGTCTATACTCGGGAGTTTATCTTTATGATCGGTGATGCTATCTTACTTATCGTCGTGGATTAAAATATCGTTTGAAGAAAGATGATAAGTGGAGTTTGTCATCCAATGATTGTGTTGGGGAATGCAGCGTGTTGCCGCTCTCTTCGTTCGAGTCTCTTGTCGCCATTTCAAGAGCAAGTCATTTCAGCAAAGGAAGGTGTTTAAGTCAAGGTTCCTAGCTGGAAATTTCAGTCAACAAACAGCAAAGCAACTCAAGCGGGACCAATGCTTCAAGTCGAAGTCTAAAGTTTGCCTCTTTGAAGCCAAATGCCGAGCATTCGGCTTATGGAAAGGGGAGTATGTGATCCAGGAGGATCTTAGTTGATGCCCAAGTCGAAGAAACGCGGCCAAGCCTTAGGCCAACAATTCAAGGCTCTCACGCCAATGGACGCGCATGCGCGCACATAGGACATCAAAGACGTTCAAGTGCTAAGTTTCAAGCAATCAAAACCATCCCAAAGAATGTCGGAGTAAGTCCAAAAGCCTTCTCGAAGGTCACGTTGCCACCTCAAAATGGCGTGTACCAAGTTATGCGTCAACATCGGACGTGAAGAGAAATCAAAATGCCCAATGGTGTGCCCCTCGCTGGCTGCCCGGGCGCGGTCCGGTGGCTGCGCCCACGGCGCGACCCACTGGGCGCTCCGGGCGCGCTCACCGCCGCGGCGCGGCCAAACGCCTAAGCGCGAGGAAAAGTTCCACCTTGCTGTAATTTAAGTTTAGTTTCTTGTAATTAGCTTAATTACATGTGTCCCCTAAGTGTTTAGGTGTCCCATATGGTGTCAAAAGCCTCTAGAAGGTTTTGACAAGTGCCTAGCATGTGTCTTTATCTCCTAATTTTGTGTTTTCACAATTAATGATGTAATTAGGAGAATATTCTAGTCCTTGATGACTCCACTTATGGGTTCATTCTCTTGATAGCTATATCCCCTTTGGGTCTTATCTAATGAAGTTATAAGTCTTAGTTCTCACACTTAGTCGTTCAAGCAAAAAAGCTTAGCTCTCCCAGTACTTAGCTTCAAAGTTAAAATCCAAGTTCTCCAAGCTCAATGAGCAAAACTAGCTCACCCGACTCAAAACAAGCTCTCCACCGAGCCCATTTCAGTCTTAGCTCCGGCGACCCTTCCCTATTCCGATCACCGGAGTTTCTACAGCCCACTAGCTTCCCTACAGCCCCCCTAGCCGAGCCTTAGAGTTGATCGACCTCTTCGGTCACCACCAAGAACACCACCAACCTCTAAACCAATCTCCCCTCCTCCGGAGTAAGCCGAGCGTTGAGAGAGCTTTGAGGCAAGATCGTGCCCATCCCGGATCAGGAATACCCGAGATCCAAAGCTCATCCCTTACTATGATTACTTGAGGACTTTAGTGAATCAGTTCGAGGATGTTCAGTTTGATCATATCCCAAGGGAGAGGAATCAATTGGCTGATGCCTTGGCCACCCTAGCTGCGATGATGCATTTAGGAGATGAGAGAGAGACAGAACTCGTATAAATCCACCAGCATGAAACTCCAGCATATTGTTTAGGTATCGAGCAAGGAGAAGAAGACAAGCCTTGGTTTTTCGACATATTACAGTACGTTACGAAGCACGAGTATCCGTCAGGAGCATCTGAGACAGACAAAAGAACTATCCGCCGTCTAGCCGCGGGGTATTTTCTTAGTGGAGAGATTTTGTACAAAAGATTATGCGATGGGACTTTACTCAGGTGTCTTAAAAGGAGTGAAGCCCAACAAATAATTAGAGAAATTCATGAAGAGAGTTGAGGGTCACACTCTAACGGAAGAAATATAGCTAGAAAAATCATGAGAGCTGGTTATTATTGGTCGACCATGGAAACAGATTGCTTTGATTATGTCAGAAAATGCCATAAATGCCAGATCTATGCAGACCGAATACATGTACCGGCCACCAACCTTAATGTTTTTGTCCCGGTTTGGCTTTTGCTATGTGGGGAATTGACATGATTGGACCGATCACTCCAAAAGCCTCCAACGGTCATCGCTTCATCCTAGTTGCCATTGATTATTTTACCAAATGGGTAGAGGCAGCTTCATATTCAAGCGTTACCCAAAGTGTGGTTACGAGATTCTTGAAGACAAATATTGTTTGCGATATGGCTTACCGGATAAGCATTCATCACGACAACGGATGAATCTGAATAATAAGATGGTCAACAAACTTTGACCGACCTTTAAGATCAGGACATCATAACTCTGTTCCTTTACAGACCTCAGACGGAATTGGTGCGTGGATGCCAGCCAATAAAGAAATCTCAAGAAAATTATTCAGAAGATGACTATGACATATAAATATTGGCACGAAATACTTCCATATGCTTTGTTCGCATACAGAACCCCGGAACGGACTTCTACAGGCTCATCTCCCTATGCCCTAACATATGGAGTCGAAGCCGTCATCCCGATTGAGGTCGAAATCTCGTCTCTACGAGTCCTATTGGATACAAAGGTTGACGAAGAAGAGTGTATTAGGAAACGATATGATCAGCTTAATCTTCTCGATGAAAAAAGATTAATAGCACTATGCCATGGCCAAGCTTATCAACAGAGAGCAATCAAAGCGTTTAACAAGAAGGTGCATAGTAGGCGGTTCAAGGAAGGTGATTTAGTAATCAAGAAGACAACCCTAGTCGCGTTTGACCATCGGGCAATGGGCACAAAAACTACGAAGGTCCATACGTAGTGAAACACGCCTTTTCAGGCGGAGCATTAGTCCTCGTAGAAATGGATGAATCCGACTCTGAGTTTATTGTAAATGCTGATTCTGTAAGAAGATATTTTGCATGATAAGGGACATGTTAACTCCTCCGTGTTTTCCAATTTTAGTAAGTCCGAAACGAGATTTGATGGTTTAGCTTATTACTTATCATCATATGATTTAGTATTTTACATTGAGCCAAGTTTGGTAATTTGCTTTTCAACAGACTACTCTAGATTGGAAGAAAATTTTTATGAATGTAACTTTAACAGAATTTTTCCCTGAAATAGCAAACTGGCCTCATTTCTTCGAATCATCATTAAAAACTAATCCATAACATCGCTTTTTATGAACTCTTGGGAATCCTGTGAAAAGCAATTCAAATAATGTATGAAAGATAAAAACTTAGCATCCTCAAAAAAAAAAAAAAAAAAAAAAAAAAAAAAAAAAAAAAGAGAACAAAAAAAGGAAAATATATATATCTTGTTTCCATTTCACATGCCCAAGCTAAGGGAAATTGAAAAATTGACGCCCTTCAAGATCAACAAAAGTTGAGAAGTCATGATTGCAATGTCATTTGTCAAAAAAAAAAGGAGAAAAAAAAAATATTTCAAACACGTAAAAGGCTCTAAGTACCAATATTTGGCTAGCTATAAAAGCTCTAAATATGTACTTGTGGTGCATCTGTCCCAATCTCAGGGACATAGCATTAAGAGTCGTGTTTAAAAATAAATAAAAAAAGAAAAAGAAAAAGAAAGACCTCTATGAACACGCTGAAGACTCTAAGTACCAATATTCGATCAGCTATCCCAGCATTCGAATATGTACTTGTGGTGCTATCGTCCTAGAGGCAGAGCATTAAGAGTCGTGTTCAGATGAAACTAAGAGTGAAAATGACAAAGAGAAAAAGGGAATAATACAGAAGATAAGCAATCAATTTCCAAAAACATAACAAAGACTTGCAGAATTTCAAAGAAGAGTAGCAGCATCATACAATGCCATCAATTCGAAGTCGTAACAATGTGAATGGAAATGCAAAACAAAAAAAATGAAAGAAATAAAAGCTCGCAAGGTTGAAAATCCGAAGGACGGCCTAGGCAAAATCTGAGATAGGGCGCAAGAGAAATCGAATTTTTTTTTTCTGACTTAATAATTCTGGCTAATAAAACATATAGCGAATTTACGTTTTTAGACAGGATTCACATAAATTCATTCTCTCCTTCCGAACAGCCACCACTTTTCTGATAGGCCCATATCATCTACACACTCCACTTTTCAATATAAACCAATAACACAGCATCCATTTTCTGATTAATGCAATAACTCAGAAATCCCAGTCTTCAAACCAACCTTTATTATACAGGGGTCATTTTGCTATTTAAAGAAAATTCTTCCTTAAGTTACATACTTCCAATTTAGAGATTCAGATCGAGGATTTTTCATCAAAATGAAAAGCAATGAGCTACACTTGCAACTCATGAAAATTAGAAAACTCATACTATGATAAGCTATAAGCATAACCTAAATTTCGTGTGACTTACTAGAAAAAGAAACAATGAGGTCCGTACAAAATGTTGTCACTCTACAAAAAAATAAAAAATAAAATAAAAAATAAAATAAAATAAAATCTAAAGAATGAGAAAAGGACCAACAATGAAGCATCTGACATGCTCAAACTGGGGCAAAATTCTTCGTCAAAAAAACTTTTTTGGATCACACACGTCTGTTTAAACTGGGGCAAAATTTTCGTACGAAAATTTTTGTTGGTCAAGAAAAGAGGCACAAAATAAAACCAGTTTAGCTTGCCATACTGGGGCAAATTTTTCTGCCGAAAAATTTAATTTATAACGAAACACATATCAACAACATCGTCAACTCGAACTCGGTCGAAATACAGAGACAAGATCAGTCAGAATATTCTCAAAATTCCGAATGAAGGACTATAAAAGGAGCAAAGGTAGTTGTCGACATCCCATTTTGTCAGGGCCGTTTACACTTTATCAGAGCACAGCAACTGAAACCCGCATGGCACACCTAAAATTCGACTTGACTCATTTAAATCCAAATAAGTCTGCTTTGGCTCAATTATGCTTAAAAAGCCTGATTAAACCAAATTGGCCCAATTAAGGACCCATTGTGCTCGATCGAATTTAATCAATTCGATTAAACCTGATTAAGCCCAATCGAGCCCAAATAAAATGATAAAGCTTAATTTCATCCAATTTGGTTTGATTTTGGATATTTAAATGAAAATAAATATTCAGAATTCCGACAAGGTATGCGCGAATATGTCATAATCGCAAAATCTAAAATTCGGCTCATATAGGGGCTGGTTATGCCAACGATCGCAATAGTGGACTAAACTTCGCAAAATCTTGAGGGGTCATTATTGCGAAGTAGCAAACAAGTGGATTTATTGTGTAATGTATGCAAGTTGTATGGTTGAGATCCACATTTGGGGGGAAGAGGTTAGATGCTTTAAATAAGGGGAACAAGAGTGAGAGGAGGGGAGTTCGGAGGAGAGGGAGAGAGGGGTGACCAAAAGAGGCAGGAGAGAGAGAGAGACCAGGAGTGAGAGAGAGAGAGATCAGCAGTAGAGAGAGAGAGAGAGTCCGCAGGAGAGAGAAAGTGAGAATAAGAGAGAGAGAGAGATCGGTGAGAGAGGGAGGAGGCGATCGGTGATTCTTCACCGGACGACCATACAGCTCGGAGATCCTAGCCGCAGCGAGCGAACAGTAGCAACATCAATGACGATCGCCGGATTTCCTCGCCGCCCTTCGGGCCGAAAACCGCCGAGAACACCACTTCAAGGAAGAATGCCGCAACACTTGAGGTATTACTCGGACTTCGTATGAATTATCATATTCAGCATGCTTGCGTACGAATGAACACCTCACGGCGTTGAATTGGCGACCTCACTGCCGGTAAATTCGAAAATATCAATATTATCGAAATCGAAATCTCACGTCTGTTAACGATTAAACATCCGCCATTAATGACTAGACAAGTTCCCTAAAACCTATAGGACATGGCACGCCGCCGTGGCCTCACCGTTGGCGAGCCACGGCGGCGAAAATAAAAAATAAAAATATTCATCCGAAATTACACCCCACTATATCTCATTACACACACGTAGAAATCCAATTCAAACATCACCATTGAATTCAGGATCCTTGAGAACCTTAGGAACGACCCTAGTGGCCGCGAACGGTCACCGCCGCAAAAAACGACCGAAAACTCATACCCATAAAAACTCGCTGAACGAAGCCACTAAACCAATTTTTGACATCTCCAACGCGTCGGGGGTCGTCGAAAACCCCCAGGGTGACCTTCGGACGGCAGCTGGCGGAGGTCGGACTGCCCGCGCCGGCGGCGGTTTTAAAAAAAAAAAAAAAGAAAAAAATAAAAAACGCAGAAATAAAGCTTAACGGGTTGAAGACGATCCTAACGGGTCGAATCTGCGCCCGAAACCCGCAACCGCAACCCGTTTGCTCGTTTTAATAAAACGCACGCGCGCAAGACGCGCTCGGATCGCGCGATCGGACCCGAACCCAGATCGAGCCCGATCGCGCGGGCGCGCACGCGGCGAGCCGTTTTCCGAGTCAGATCGCGCGGGCGAACCCAGACCGAGCCCGTTTCGCGCGGTCGAACCCAGACCGAGCCAGTTTCGCACGAGCGAGCCATTTTGCGAGTCCGTTTTATCCGATCGAGCCATTTACCGAGCCAAATCACAGGATCGAGCCCAATACCGAGCCAGATTGCATAAATGAGCTTATTATTGAGCCAATTTTATTATAGATTGAACCAATTTGATCTAATTCAACATATTTGGAACCAAAATTGATTTAATATTATTTCTAAACTAATTGTGAAGAATTTTATGGGTTATAGGTGTATACTTGTAACCCAAAAAAATAAAATACGGAGGTGTATACTTCCAATTTTTATTTTCTTTCAAAATTTGACATTATCTTATAAAATCAAAAATTTTGAAGTTACACATGAATTTTATGGGGTTATAGGTGTATATTTGTAACCCCAAAATAAAATGTGGAGGTGTATACTTCTTAAAATTTTCAAATCAACACTATTTTGCAAACACAAAATTCCGCAGTATACATTAAACCGATAACAACAAAAAGTACTTGTAACTCACTTAGAATTAGAGGTGTATACCTCTAAATTTTAAAAAATAACACAACTCAAAAACATAATAAAACTTTTTGGACGAAGATGAGGATACGATACGGTGCTGTGCCCAACCTTAATTAAACAAAATTCTTTACAAAACACTGCTCGACATTAAGTATCGTTTGACACGCACAACATTTGTATATTTTTTTTTCTCTAATTCTCATATTATAAGTAAATCGACATATTTGAGATTTAATCCTTCCTATCTATATAAAAATAAAAAGAAGGATAACGGTGTATACTGTTATTTCTTCTTTTTTAATTTTATATAAATTGGGAATTTGAATATAGATACTAGATGAACGAAGTGGTGTATACTACTTCGTATTTCTATTATACTTATTTGAAGAGATTAAATCCCTTTTAAATAATAGAAAGTAGGATTACGAGATCGGTGTATACTATTTTTTTTTTTTTAATCATAAATTCTATTATTTAAATGCTTCTATTAAATGCTAAAAGGAGAAATGAGTATATACCCATTATCTTTTAAGCATTATATAGATATATTAAAAGTCGAATACTTATAAAATTAAAAACATTAGAAACACAAAATTCGCACAACCATCTATAGAGTACCCTCTCTCGAAGGGCGCTGTGGGGGTGTTCTGTCTTCCCCACACGTAACCGACGAACGAGCCTTAAGAATCTCAAAAGTGCCTATCCGGTTTCCTATTTTCCATAAAATTAGGGCGACTCCCAAAAACCCATCTTCGCCCCTTTAATGGATGGAAAGGTCGTCAACAGATGGCGACTCCGCTGGGGACCGTCAAGTCGTTTTTAGATAGTTGTGGAATAATTTATTGTGTTTAATGTTTTGTGGTTTTAATTTCTTATGCATATATGCGATAAATGTTGTGAATGTTTCTTCTGCTTTGCATATATGTTGACCTAGGGTAAATACGCCATCCTAATTACGGGACAATCGGAGCAATGCGTACAATGTGCGTAGGTAGTCCGTAATGCCTGACTCCTTACCACAGCCAAAATGTTACCTGGGTAGTACCCCGAGCCGATGTATTTATGTAATTGGTCGTCGGGGAGGAACCCAGCAATGACAAGTTGTTAGAACCACTGGGGATAATCGGAGCACGTGTGCATGTGCACGGGTTAGTCCCGTAAGCCCAGCCAACATAGATAGCTATAAATCTCCTACCGGCATTTGTGCGTACTAAAGAATTGTGATATAAATTTGTATTACATATGGTTATTCAGAGCGTATGCCCATCCTACTTATCAGGACAATCGGAGCATGCGTACAATGTGCGTAGGTAGTCCGTAATGCCTAGCCCTTCACCACAGCTAAGAAAAATCAGATTCTCTTCAAGAAATCGTTTTGAATTCTTTTCCTAAAAAAAACACAAATAAATTTTCTTTTTTTCCAAAATATTTTCAAATTCTTTTTCTTTTACACAAAAATAAAAAAAATTCTTCGATTCTTTTTGTTACAAAATAAAATTTCATCTCTAAAAATAAAAAAAATTTCTTTCGATTCTTTGTGCGAAAGTTTCAAAATAAAACTTTTTAATTCCTTCTTTTAAAGAAAAAAAAAGTTCAAAAATTTAGAATTTCACGACAAACATTTTTTGAAAATTTTGGAATTTTGCATAAAATTTGCATATCACTGAAACATGATTTCTCTACACAAGGACGGTCAAGACGACTATCACGAAAAGAAGTCCGTATTTGCTTCGATCTTGACGCCACACATCTGTATCCATTGTCGACAACGAACTGAACCAACAGCTACAAAAAGAATGAAGAACTTCGCAAGCAAGTTGACTATACGTATAAGCAACTCAAGCGATTGACTTCGACTATTGTCGTACTTGTCGAACAAAGAGCTACCAATATAACAAGTCAACAAATAAGAGATCCCAGTTCTTCTTTTGTACAATTAACATGCAGCACAACAAATTCCAAATGATCACTATGCATTACCACAACAATCTGAGCCAACCCATTACATTCTTCCACAATATGTTCTGACTGTCCGAACTGTGCAACCGCCGAATCGTCCGACGACACAACTCCCGGTTAATTTCGATTTGCAGCACGATTTCATTCTATCCGAGAACCAGTATATAGAAGACAAGGTTTAAACTATTCTGAATAGCTTGGATAATTTGGAAGGTAGTCGAGAAACCATATATCCTGCCAGTCTTGCATTGTAACATACTTAGAGATCCCAAAAGACTTCAAGGTTCCTGATTTTTAAAAAAGTATGATAGGACAGATGACCCGCAAGTCTACATATTAATGTATTGCAGCAAAATAGGGGCCTATCTAAAAAATGAGAAAATGTTGATCTTCCATTTTCAAGATGGACCGGCGATCCGTTGGTACTTAAATTTAAACAAGAACGAAATAAGAAGATGGAAAGATTTGGCAAGTGAATTCTTTAACCACTATTAGCATAACAAGGGTTTAGCTCCCGACAAATTCATACTCAGAGTTTTGACACTGAACAAGAATGAAAAATTATGTGCTTTTGCACAAAGATGGAGAAATCTAGCTGCTCAAATTGTTCCTCCCATGACTGAAAAAGAGCTAATTGACGACTTTATGATCTTGAATTGCTTGGATGAGATCAAAACCGTATGCGCTGTTGCCTCAAGTTTCACTCAATTAATGACTGCACGGTTAAGGATCGGAATAGCGCAAGACTGTGTGTTCAAAACACAAGATGATACAAAGTTCAAAAAGAAAGATAAAGAGGTAGACAACATTGGTGAGACTGATAACTTCAGATAATCTTTATACCAAGTCCCAGTTCAATATCAATCACATGTACATTATCAAGCAGTATCTCAAAATTATCAATTTCAACACAATCGCTAACATCAACAATATTACCAACCTGCACATCAGGTCAATCAGACATATTACATTCAGCCTCAACAACAACAAGCCCCAGCTCAACAACTATATCAACAACTCCAACAAACTTGTCAATATTATGCGCCCCGTGAACCTTTGCCAGTTCTTCAAGTGGAAGTTTTCAAACATTTGGCCAAGGAAGGCATGCTGAAACCCATTTCGGCTCGACAATTCACACCTCCTTTCCCTAAGTGGTATGATATAAATGCTTATTGTGAGTTTCACAGTAATGTTCAAGGCCACTCTGTTGACGGCCTACTCGCCGCGCTGCTGCGCTTGCGGATTGTAGCACAGAGGAGTCGCCACCTAGATGTTTTTTAGGAAATCTAGGAAGGTGTTAGGCACCTAACGTCGTCTCTAAATGGATTGCCTTATCTTTTGATTGTTAACATGATATGGTTTATCAATTATTATGCTTAATTTAGAAATTATTTAATTTGGATGGATAATTTTATTAATTGCAGGAGAATCCTTGATGCTGGTGGGTTTGTCCTCACCAGGATAGGGATGACGCACGCTACGTAGACCTTCTCCGGTAGGGTTGGATTACGGAGAGGAATTCGTGTTGGTGATATGAAAGAGCAATCTCGGTTAAATAAGCTGATTAACAAGACTCTTTTTAACGTGGAAAACCCTCAACTGAGGGTAGAAAAACCACGGGGAGGAACGGGGTCCTCAAATGTTTACTATGTGTATTTTGTGGATACAAGTATTGTACTTTGTTTCTCTCTCTTTGTCTGTCTCCCTTCTTAGGGTTACAAGTGGAGATTTTATACAGAGATTAAGGGGTATTATAGTAGTTAATTATCCGCCAAATCACTGTAGCATTCCCACGTGTCCTTTCCCAGGGGTATTACCGTCATCGAGCTTAACGTGGCTCGTAGCACGGTATGCTGTCCGTTCGTGACACGACGTGCTGTTCGTGCTTATGGTGTTTGAGACGATCCTTATATGTCGGTAGTGCAACCCGTGGTCGGACGGTTAGACACGTCGTTGTTTCTTATCCGAGATCCATCCCGTACCGACAACGGGAAGAACTCCGTTCAAGCGGGTGTTTGGACCGTATCATCTGTGTTTGGACCATATCATCTGCCCCCCGACAGATGGGAGGCCTTGTCGGCTCATCTGTCGGAATGCGTTTCTTCGGTGTCGAGCGTGCTCCATTTTTTTTGCTTTTTCGACATGGTCTGTCCAAATTCGGACAGCTGTCACGCAGTGATTCGTAGGCCGAGTTACCGCGTAGACGACTGTCGTTCTCTACGGTTATAAGTAGGGCCGTGGTCATTTTCTCGTTTCACCGTGATCAGAAGTTTTCTCTCTGGAGTAAAAAGTCTTCGACGAAGAGCTTTCCAATCTTCTCCTTTCTTTGCGTCTCGTCTTCGACGAAGAGCTTTCCATTCTTCTTCTTTCTTTGCGTCTCGTCATAGATAAGGTATGTCTTCTCGTAGCTCCACGGGCACGGAGTCCAGTAGCTACCAGGGTTCCAGTGAGAGATCTCATGCTTCAATCCCTGCCATCCCGCGTGTTCCTCCTATATTTGGAGGGCTGCCCGTGTCTCTAGATACTGCAGGGGACAGGGTAACCCCGAAGGGGGAGTTTATCAGTGGAGTTGCCAAGCAGCTCCGTTTAGACAGGATGAGCGCCACATTAAGTGAGCTTGTGGGCAGGGGCAGCGGAGAGGAGAGGACCGTGCAGGTGGAAGCCTCGACTAGTCGAGGCAAAGGCGTAAGGGTCCCTCCTGCTGAGTTTAATTCTCGTACCGCTGTCTCTTCCGTGACCGAAGAGCAGTTGGCCCAATGGCGAGAAGAATATGGCATCCCGTCTGATTTTGAGGCGAGGGTGGCGCTGCCAACGGAGAGAATGACGGATATATCCAAGGAGTGGGTGCCGTTCCGTCTCGACATGTTTAAAGCCGGTCTTCGTTTCCCGTTGCTACCGTTTTATATTCGACTCTTTGCTTATTACGCCGTTACTCCGTGCCACCTATCTCCGAACTCGTACCGGGATGTCTTGGTGTTTTTGTTTATCTGTGCTCGTATGGGGACTAGACCGTCCCTCGAGTTATGGAGGAGTTTGTTCACCTTGTCTTCCTCTAAGCAAGGTCCCGGTTTTTACAACACGAAGTATAGAAACCCTGCTAAGAGGAAGACGGAGGGAAAGGGGGTGACATTTCCTAAGTGGCGACACAGCTTCTTTTTCGTGACAAGGAAGCCGGGATGGCGTTTCCCAGACCATTAGTCTGATCACTTGAACGAGGCGTTGAAAGAGAAGCCCGAGTATACTAACGAGCTGGAGGTGCTGGAGAGCCGATTTTTTACCTTTCGGGGCTCGGTGTCCGTGGCGGGGAGCGTCCCGGACGACGTCGTGCAAGCAACAAGGCCGCTAGCCGACGCGTCGTTCGGTATGCCTCCACTGTGATTGTTCTTCGTGATGTTTTATTCCTCTTGGGCTCTTCTAACCAGGCCGTCTCATTCGCTTGGACTGAAAAATGGATCCCACGGGGAAGGTCAGGGGTCGAGGAGGCAGTTCTGTCGGAAACTTTCCCAAGCCTCGACGGCAGTTAAACCAAGCTGCAAAGAAGGCTGGTGGAATGCTGGTCCTCGGGCAGAGTCCTCTGTGCCCGAGGTTTGGACCAATCCCAGGCACATGCGGCCAGTGGGGCGCTCGTTGCCCGTCCTCATCTTCTTCACCCGGAGTGAAAGTTGTTCCCTCCAAAGGGGTCCTTCTACCGGGGTCCCTTTCTACGGAGAGGCCTCCCTGAATCTTCATCCCAAAGGCCCCCCCCCTCGCGTGGCAAGACGAAGAGAAACGAGCTGAACCTCAACGAAAGAGGAAGATGCTCCCATTTACGTTCCGAACTGGAATATACGAGAAGGGATTCGTATAAGGGAGTGTTCCGAGGCAGCGATGGAGTTCGTGTGCAAGTGTCTTCCGAAGGAGGACAGATCGCTCATCCCTGGAACGTCTGTCGACTCTTCGCTGAGGAAGGTGTCGCTAAATACGGCCCATGTGAGTATTGTCCGTAGTCATCTTTATTGTCATTATCTCGGATAGGTTTGTTATCTTAAGGGGTCGTCGCATCTACAGATGTTGGCGTCCCTGAGTCAGCTGTTCACCATTATCAAAGGGAGAGAAAGAATCCTGGAGAAAGCTGGGACAATACGGTCCGAGATGGTGAAGCTGATCGAGGAACGGGATGAAGCTGCCAATTCGGCTAAGGAGTGGGAGGAGCTTGCCGCCTCACTTCAGGTGAAAGTCGATGCGGCCCGGAAGAATGAAGAGTCTTACACTAAATTCGCTCGCGACGAAGCTGCGAGGACGGGTTAGTTGTTGCAGGATAAGGATGCTGAGTTCGCCAAGCTTCAAGCCGCACTGGAAGCGAAGGACGCGGAGTTGCAGCATGGCGCCGGGGAAGGCGGTCGAAGAGTATCGGGCCTCGGACGAGTTCACCCTCGAGAAGGGCCGGCATGCCGTGATCTTCAGCCGTTTTCTGTACTTCAAGATGCTGAGGAGGCTCCGTCGGCGATTTCCTGAAGAGGGAGAAGAATTCCTTGATTTTTTGGAGGAGGAGGATGTCGTTCGGTGTGCTCGGTCTAGACGAGACACGGGCGCTCAGCCTTTTTCGGACGAGGAGAGCGAAGATGACGATAACGACGCAGACGTCCTGCCGGGTCGGGGGAGGCTGGTGCCCCGGGAGATCACTCTTAATACTTTATGTTTTTCTTGTTCGTTGTGTAACGGTCGATCCCCGTATTTTGGTGTAAAGAAAGTACTTCTCTTTGAATGCCATAGTTAATCATTCAAGCGTGACGTGTCGACTTATTTACCGCTTTCATCTGCCTATAAGGAGTGGCCGGGGGACTTCACCTGAATCCGTAGTTTTATCCATTTCACGCGGACTTTCGAATTCACTGTCAGCAGCCGACTGGTAAGAAGGGGTTGCCATGGCTAACGGAGTGACCGCCGAGCTTCTTCGGTC
>MJHO01000413.1:60536-93962 GCA_002076135.1 Xerophyta viscosa | reverse complement strand
AGACATACAACGGTTTCCACGCTAATAACAAATTCCAAAACCTGATATCATCACATAAATGAAGAGAGAGTATTTCCGAAACATGCCAAATCCACATAAATCTTATTAGCGCTCACGTTGTCGATGTCCACAATCACAAACAAGTGAAAGACATACAACGGTTTCCACGCTAAAAACATAATAAGCACCACATCAAACTGGCATGTTTTCATTCTCATATAAACATCATGGCCAAATTACCTATTACATACCCCGACTTATCGATATTTTGGACTTTGACACCCTGTCTTACGAAGGAGGCGCTGCGCATACCTCCGTCCCATTTATTACTGACGGCGTTAACAGAACGCTGACGTGGCACAACAAATGTCCCGGCTAGGCCAAATTACATATTATATACTCCGATTTATCGTTGTTTTGAACTTTGACACCCTGTCTTACGAATATGCTCCAGATCAAAAATTACAATAGCTCCACAACTAACAGTCACTCCAAATGATCTAACACTTGCATTATAAAACAATATATGCTTCTAAATAATACAAACATTAACAAATTACAACAAACTATCCCATATGATACAATTTAGCTGAGAATGTAACACAAAGCCATGCAAGACTTCGATTCCACATTATTTAGTTTGTAGCTAAGATTGTAAATAATATGTCCATATCTCTGGGAGGTCTAATGTGTCTATTTTGTTATTTCGAATTTGACGTCTAAACTCTTGATCTTTGTGGTTTTTTGGATGGATCAATGATCGAACTCCAAAAAGATATGAATATATTATTTACGATTTTAACTACAAATTGAAGAATGTGGAATCAAAGTCTTGCAGTGCCTCTGTATTGCGTTCTCAGTAAATTATATCAGATGTGATAGTTTGTTAGAGTTTGTATTATTTAGATGCATATATCTATTAGTTGTGAAGGTGTTGTAATTTTTTTCTGGAACATTTTCGTTAGACGAGGTGTCAAATTTCAAAATAGCGATAAATCGGAGTATGTAATATGTACTTTAGCCTGGCCGGGGTATTTGATGTGCCACGTCAGCGCTCTATTAACGCCGTTAACGATAAAATGGACGGAGGTATGCGCGGCGCCTCCTTCGTAAGACAGGGTGTCAAAATCCAAAACAGCGATAAGTTGGGGTATGTAATATGCAATTTGGCCTAAACATCATGCTAACCATCTAAGCATGCTCCAAATCATATATCACATAATATACGGTCAACCACCCCACATAAATCTCATAACATCATACATGCTAGAATTCACATAATCCATCACAATCTGTATACTTTACTTCACAAGCATTTCAAACAACCGAAAGTAAAACCCTCTCACGGGTACATACCAAAACATCATAACAAAGATCAAGTACGCACCCTTTTACTTGTTCAACTCACGCCTATCCCTAGTCGGCAACTCCGAACTCACAAGGGAAAATGAAAGAAACCACACACAACACAAGGGAGCACGACGCCACTACTCATCAAACAATCCACTCTACTCAATGGTATCTGCTAGAGCAATCGGCTCGCATACCGTCTAAGTAGGTCAGTCACGCGGACAACACAAGTCAAAGGTCACATCGCACCTCTACCACAACACAACGGCGCAGGCTACGCACACACACGACACTAGGTAGAGACAAGCATACATAAGTGATACCATGATCATGTCACACACACACACATAGACGGATTCTACCAAAGGTATTAATCCAGCAGTCGTGCTCTAATACTCTTCTAAATAATAACCAAGTCAACGACCCTACAATAGGTATAACTAGAGCGCAGCGCGCGTCAAAAGTCTATGGCAGTCACATCCAACAATGTCACCAAGTAAACTTACTATATATATAAATACTAAACATGGCAGTCGTGCCTACTACTCGCTCAAATCCCATCAAAGTCGGTGTCATAATATTCATAACTAGTGTGTCAAGTCAACTAGCCAAGGAATGTCACATTTACCTAGATGTCCGACAAGTCATAATATAACCGAAAGTCAGCTATTGCTAAGTAATAACCAATCACATGCAAAGGGTACTTGGTCCGAACAAGCTCCATTACATCCATAGTGTCAATTCCACTAAGTCGTGTTCAACGCATACTAGAGTCTCGCATAAACATGTTTAACACATCAACCACGTGCTAGCACTCACAAAAATATATATCAACCCACAATAAAAAAATCAACCAAATTCCACATGTAATCGAGATGCGGTACCACTCACCTACGTCCCGGTCTTCAAACGAGACCCGACAACGACGTGGATTCCTAAGCTTAAAAACAAAAAACACACTCCACCCAAATGCTTACGAAGCCGAGGGCGAAGCGACGAAGCATCCGAGTTTTGCCGGAAAAGCCTTGCCGAGACGGTCGGTGCGCAATCAGAGGCGGCGGCGTGTGGTCGAGGCAATCAGACATCGGAGGACCGGCGGCTGCGACCTCGGGGGACGACGACCGGAGAAGGCGGTGACCGCTCACTGAGTCGAAGGACTCATCACTTTGTTGCCCTATTTTTTAGATCTGTTAGTGAAGGGCAAGGAGCTCGCTTAGCCGACGTAGCTTGCGAGGAAGGAATAATAGAACGTATTTTGGGGTTTGGGGACTAGTAATTGTATATATAACATTTTGTATATCTAGACTAGTCACACTTAGTTTGTAGTCAATGATGTTAAAGTGAAGCATAACTAACACAATAGCTTTGTTATTTCTTTTGAAAGTTGGAGTATTTTCAAATGTAAAGCCTTGGATTCCAAAATTTATGTAAATTTCCAAAGTTTTATATAAGATGAGCATATTTTGTTAAATGTGGCGTTGAGACCCCAAGTGGGCAATTGAGTGGTTGAGCATGTGTATTTGACTTAGCATGAGATTATAAATGTGTTGGAATGGGTATTTGATTTGAAATGCAAGTTTTGATGCACTTAGCTCTTATTTTACCGTATTTCAGTTCTTAAAGAGTTTTTTGTTTAAACTCGTCATCGTGGCGTATTTTGGATGCTTGGGAGGTCCTACGCGTGTATCCAAGGTAGATACTCGGGCGCGTAAGGTTGGATTCCAAGATCCAGCTGAAATATGGATTTTGAGGGGTCGAGTAATTCACTTCTGAAATCTGATTCTGTTTTTCTGATATTATCGGTCGACCGATGATATCGGTCGGTCAATCGAAACTGTAACTATATGCATTTTAAGCTCTCGGGTTGAGTATCGGTCGACCGGTCCTCAACTTTCGGTCGACCGAAAAGGGATTGATATTTTGATTTCGGCTTAAATGGTTTCAATCTTTGACAAGCTTAGACGACAATCGTGGTGGGTTCCACCTCCTCCGTGGACACTTGTCGGTGTCGAAAGTTCCGGAATCGGCTCAACCCTTGTTTTGATGGTTTTATGTACATGAGCTTCCGCATTGCAAACTCCGATTGTGTTCTTTTCCCCCAGGCGTCGTGGCCCCGGGTCGCGGGTCGTGATAGCATCGCTACCGAGTATCTCATAGGGGACGCTGTGAGATTGCCTCTGCCGTTGGTTTGGTGCTTTGGATATGCACTAGGAGCTTATACCAGACCTTGGTATTGTGGGTCAATTCGAGTACCTAAACTAAACAAGAGAGGACTAACTGGGTTGGTTTAATGATTTCACCCTAACATAATCCAAGGATATCAATGGTATAGTTGATTTGGGTTGGGTGGCGGACCTTGACATGTTGACATGGAAGGCGGAGAGAGATAGCGAGAGAGATGAGAGCGAGAGAGAGATCGCAAGGGTGAGAGAGGACAGAGCAGACGCGAGCGAGAGAGAGAGGGAGGTCGGGTGCAGGGGGACTCGGGCGAAGCCCTTGTAGGCTCGTCCGAGTCCTGTTGGGGCTCGGCTGGGCCGAGCCACTTTTTGCTCGGTCGGCCGGGTCCGAACCCAAATGGGCCCAATTCAGCCCAAAACACATACCAAATCAATTTACAAGCAATTCTAATACAAACAAAGCATCCATAAACCAATAAATCTTTCGAATAAACTCGAAACAGAACCAAATTAAATTTTGAATAAACCCAATCTAAAACAAATATTAATATTACGAAATCTGGGACCTTACAATCAGAATGTGAAGTTTCGGCTAAAAAAATGTATTTTAGCTTCCCGCCGCTGTGGCTCGCCGACGGCGAAACGTGACGAGGGTCGTGAGAAGACTTCAAAAAAATGAGTTTTTTGATGACTTACCTGAGATTGTAAGTGGTCGGCTGAAATCAAAGTCAACTCCGGTGAGCGGTCGGCAAGCTTAGTGAAGCTTCTTCGATCAACGCAGTAGCGTCTCTGGAGGTCGGCGGTGAGGTTTGTGTGGTCTCTCGAGTTTGGCACAGCTCCAATTCCTCTCCCGAGCTCCCTCTCCTTTTCGTCGTCAAATTTTCTTCCTCGCCGAGAATCGCTCCTCTTCACAGGGAAATTCTTCACTTCTTCCGTCCGCTGGGGCAGCGTCTCTAGAAGTATATGGTGGTGTTTACGTGGTCTCGTGAGCTCGGTAAGCTCTCGATCTCTCCCCCAAGCTTTCTCCTTTTTCGTCTGAATTTTCCGGCGATTTTAAACATTGCCATGGCCAGGCGAAGCGGCGGCGGTTGGCGAAGGTGATGCGGCAGACGTTGGCGACACTTCGCGAACGTGCGCGACGATTCGCGGGGAGGCGAGCGGTCGGTGACCACGAGCGCGCACACGGTGCTCGCGCTTCCCTCGGCCGAAAATTGAAATTTGCTCGTATTATGGAAAAAATCCACTTCTTTCCGAAATTGCAAAATCGGCCTCCAAAGAAATTTGCAATCTTCGGACAGACGATACGAAATTTGGCAAATCCAGCCCCTTGCAGTACAAAATTTAATAACAAAAATTCATTTCGTTCGCGCACATCCCATATTCGTTCCATAAAATTTTCAAGCCAAAATACTTATCCATTTTCTCAAATTGAGCCAAAAACAAAGCTTAAACAAGTTTAAAATTTTTAGAAATTGACAAATTTAAACCTTTTTATCTTAACAAAGCTTATCGACCCGCACAAAAATGAGATGTCAACAATACATATACTTTATGAAGTTTCTGCATGTGTGTATGGCTGGTTGTGAATGCATCCTAAGGCGACCCAGTGATGGGAGCCGTCACACAGGCCTACCCAAAGATGTCAGTCTACAAAAAGAGTATGCCATATTTATGAAAGAAGGCACTTCCGGGCTAAGTGTTAATAGTCATTCACAAAATTTTATTTGATCTTGTCAATGATAAACTAATCTTTTTTCTTTAATTAAGTTTATTGAGCATGTAAAACTGACTTTAACGCCATTAATACAGGCCAGACACGTAAAGACGTGGAATTTCTCCGCACGTGTCAGTAAGGTCCTAGATTTTCGTAAGTTAATATTGGTTTTAAATCGATTTTACCTCGAGTTGTTTTGGTTTTGTTTCGAGTATTGATCGAGAGATTTATTTGGTTTTCGGGTGCTTGACTTGTATTGAAATTAATTTAGGACTTGTTTGGATTGATTTTAGGTGTTTTGGGCTGAATTGGGCCCATTTGGGTTCGGACCCTGCCGACTGAGCATTACCACAAGCCCTAGATCCGCCCGCCGTCGATTCCAGCGCCGCCGCGGCTCGCCGTCGCCGTCTGTGACCTCTCCATGATTCCTCGATGTTGCTAGAGCCGCTGTTAAGCCTCTCCGCCTCCGATTAGACGTCCGTTGCGCCAGGATCTCACTGCCTCCTCGTCTGTTCTATTCGGCCGCCCCACCGCCCGCCGCCGCTGTTGCTCCGGCCGTCGTCACCTTGGGTCGTCGCCGCCCCTTCGTCGTCTAATCGCTTCGACCACCGCCGCCGCTGCTGTAGCTGCCGTCGACCGTCTCCAGCGAGTCCGATCACTTCGTCGTTTCGTCTCGTCGTCTGAAACGCGTTGGTGGAGTTGTTTTTGGTTGAGCTCATTAGGGGATTCACGCCGTCCAGGCGGGTCTCGGTTTGGTAAGACAAGGGACGTAAGGTGAGTGAATCCCGCGGTCTCACTTGCGTGTTGAATTTGTTGATTTTAATTATGTTGTGTTTGATATATATTGTGTATGCTAGCACGTGTTGATGTGTTAACTTATTTGTGCGAGTACTTTAATATGTGGATGAACCAATACCTTAGTAGAATTGACATATGGATGTGATAACTTGTTCGGACGAGTACCTTAGCTTGTGGTTGAACTATTACTTTAGTAGTGACTTTCAGTCATAACATGACTTGTTGAACATCTTGGTATATGTGACATCTTTTGGCTAGTTTTTATGACACGTGTTATGTAGATTATATTACAGACTTTTCTGTGATTTGAATGAGTAATAGGGCATGACTGCCATGTTTATACTTACATAGGAGAGTTTTTGTGACATGTTGAATGCGTTGGACTGTATTTAGTGATGTTAAATGCCGCCTGCGCTCTAGTTGTACATGTTGTAGGGTCGTTGACTTGACTGTTATTTAGAAGAGTATTAAAGCATGACTGTTGAAGTAATACCTTTGGTAGAATCCGTCAGTGTGTGTGTGTGTGTGTGTGACATGTTCGTTGTATTGCTTGTGTATGCTCGTCTCTACCTATTGTTGTGTGTGTGCGCCGTCTGCGCTCGTTGTGTTGTGGTAGAGGTGCGATGTGACATTTGACTTGTGCTGTCAGTGTGATCGACCTACTTAGATGGTATGCGAGCCGATTGCTCTAGCAATACCATTAGTAGAGCGGATTGTTGTGATGTGCGTCTTTTCCCTTGTGTGTGTTCTTTCACTTTCCCTTGCTAGTTCGGAGTTGCCGACTATGGATAGGCTTGAGTTGAACATGTTAAAGGGTGCGCGCTTGATCTTTGTTTTGATACTTTGGTATGTACCCGTGCGAGGGTTTTACCTTTCGGTTATTGAAATGCTTATGATGTAAAGCATCTGGATTGTGATTGATTATGTCATTTCTAGCATGTATGATGTTTTGAAATTCAGGTGGGGTGGTTGACCCTATAATATGTGATATATGATTTGTGAGCACGCTTGGATGGTTAGCGTGATGTTTATATGAGAATGATATATGCTAGTTTGACGTTGTGCCTAATATGATGCCATGAGATGTTTTTTGGCTTGGGCATGCTTTGGAAATACTCCATTTTAAGTGAGTATATCAGGATTGGAAATATGTTTGTGGCGTGGAAACCGTTGTATGTCTTTCACTTGTTTGTGATTTGAGACATCGACAACGTGAGCGCTAATGAGATTGAAAAAGTGAAATATGTTTTTGTGCGTGGGCTTTTTTGTTGGAACTGCCAATCGCCTAGCGTTCGCTCTCCCGCGAGTCGACGAGGAATCGACCGGACCGAAAATGGGATATGTGGGCGTCGGAGTCCCAGATTTGTTCTCTCGGGAGAAGAAAGACCGGTGGGCGTAGTTAAGGCCAGCCCGAGGCCAGGGTGGCGGCTACGAGACCAGGCGAGGCTTGAATCGGCAATTCCGGAAAGGCCGGTAGATCAAGTAACTCCCTTAAGGCCAAAAGGGATCGCCCCCGCTGTAGGGTACTGGGGGACGCGACGTGCACCGTGTATGACGTAGATCCTTGGTGCCACGGTACCTAAAGGGTTGTGTTGTGTTATAAAACATGAGAGGACTAACTAGTTTGGTAGTTTAGGCCAAGCTGACTTAAGAAAGATAAAAGCATAACTGGATCGGGTTGTGGGTGATCGATTACCTTATGCTTTTATGATGTTAATGTTTATTATATGCCAAGATTGCTTCTTGTTTGTTGTTGATGACTTGCTGGTTGTTATATAGTAGCCGGTAGCTTACAGTTGTTAAGCTTGCTACTTGATATGTGGACATATTTTGTTGGTTATGTTTATGTCCTTAATTGGTTTTATTCGTTTTGGCACGCATGAATGATGTATGCGTTGAGGAATTGGCATGTAAAGTATGCTTAGGTGCAAACTTGTATTCGCCATGCAATATAATGGCTGCGTGTGCGGTATTTGTGTCTGCTTACGATTTGGTATTGCACTGTGCTTGTCTTTATATTGTTTGGTGTGTGACTGCAGCCGGCGTTGCTTTGGCGGGGTTGCCGGGGTGGGTCACTCACTGAGTATATTTTATATATACTCACGGTACTACTTTCGCCGCAGAATCGTAGAGCGAGATTCAGGGTTCAGAAGTTAGTTGAGGAATAAAGAAAAAGTAATATGTATTTTTAGTTTTCGTTGTGTTTTTAAATAATTTGTAGTTATTGTATTATATTTTGGAAGTACTACCTCATAACACCAGTATCATTTGTATATTTCCACCTAAATCCTTGACCCTGGAAACGGGGCGTCACAATGTCTCTCAAACGAGTTCAAAATTTGCAATACCTGCGAAGAAGAAGAAATATTGTCAAATTCACGAAACACAAAGTCGTGACCTAAAATAGAAGCACAACGAACATACTTTGGATCAAAGCATTATTTGGTTATCATCATCATCATATTGGTCTAGTGACGACTTGCTTGTGAAGCTATAACCCCCTACTATCATCATTCTTATTTGAAAGCTTTGATGCCCAATTTGTTTTTTCCTTCCTCTTGTTAGAGGATGCTTATGACTGGTCCTAACTAACTTTCTACTCTGCAACACTGATTGCTTCTTCTCATGTGTTATGTAGGTCTATGAGAATCTTACCAAACAAACCACAGGCAATCTAACATTAAGCAAAAAGATAAAAGTTATACCCCTCTACTTATGTAGTATGCATATTATTTCGTGTTAAAACTTAAAAAAATAAGAAATTATGCTGATGAAAATTCTCACACTACTTACGTACTATGCATATGTGAAGCATTCTACTTTGCGAACGTGCAAACTCCTACCTTTGATCCAATTTTGAGTTTGTGCTTTAGGATTAACACTATCGGCAAGCAACCGAAATGAAAGGACAAAGAGGACAAATTAACCTTCGTATGTATTACCATAATGAACCATTTTAACAATAAAGATAAGGCACTTTGTTCTTCATACCTGAGCAACCTTGAAGAGCTCATCCAATCCTTCCAAGAAATTAAGAAATGTGCATTGTGTAGTAGATAGTATCCCCCCCTATCATGCACCGACGGGCAACAAAATGAGTTGATAAAAGAAAATTCTTCTCTACAACAATAATAAGTAGCAATCATTACGTCATGCGAGTTTTGTATTTCCTTTCTAACCCATCCTCATTTGATTTTTACAATTAAAATATAAATAAAAGAGATGCCCTTCCTAAAAATGAGTTATGCAATATAATGATAAACAGATACTTGTTAAGGCACAGAACATCGAGGCCGATTGGAAAAGTGATCCGGACTTAGTCTCAAGGTCGATTCTACCCGGAGAATAAGTAGGATGAATAATAAGTATCTAGGGAAGCTAGGAGTGGTGGCCGAATGGTAGAACACTAAGATTGGAGAGATAGAATCTTTGGTCGGGTGGCAAAGATGTCAAATCCCTATTTTCTTGTTGTATTTATAACAAATATAAGTACATTAAATATAGAGAGTTAATTATTGCTACTTCTTTAATGATACAATGAATTCCTGTTGAGGGTTCCAACAAGCTTTTTGTCCAGGTGCATTGAACCGACTGTTCGTCTTCCACGCTTGACTCTTAGTCCTCCACGCCCGACCTTTCGTCTTTTGTGCGCCTACGAACTATCTTGGTTATGTCCACCTCGGTCTCGGTTATACCCCATCTCGGCCTCGTCTCGGTTATGCCCCATCTCGGCCTCAGCCTTGTCCACCTCGGTCTCGGCCATGCCCACTTCGGTCTCGGCCTTGGTCTTTCCCACGTCTCGGTCTCGGTCATGCCCACCTCGGTCTCGGCCTTGGCCACCTCGGTCTCAGCCTTGGTCTTGCCCACCTCGGTCTCGGTCATGCCCACCTCGGTCTCGGCCTTGGTCTTAGCCCACCTCGGTCTCGGCCATGCCCACCTCGGTCTCAGGCCTCGGTCTTGCCCGCCTCGGACTTAACCTTGGTCCATGCCCACCTCGGTCTCGGCCTTGGTCTTGCCCAACTCGGTCTCGGCCTGGCAACCTCGGTCTCAGCCTTGCCCACCTCGGTCTCGGTCTCGGTCTTGCCCACCTCGGTCTCGGTCATGCCCACCTCGGTCTCGGCCTTGGCCACCTTAGTCTCAGCCTTGGTCTTACCCACCTCGGTCTCGGTCATGCCCACCTCGGTCTCGGCCAAGCCCACCTTGGACTCAGCCTTGCCCACCTCGGATTTCAAGGCCTTGGACCCCCCTTTAGGATCCATTGCACCGCAATGAGTTTAGTGCTTTCTTCGAGGCGGTGCCTCGCAGCCCACACTCGCGTTTTTCCTTGAGGTTCCACCTGTACCTGCTTGCTTCCTTTCCCCGATCATTGTCTTCACTACGGGTTGGAGCTTGTGTAGCCGATGTCCTCATGTGCTTACGCCTCTTCGGTGCGCGCCTTCGCTTCCTGTCCGAGCCCTTCTGCCCTTGTGTCGGCTGTTGTGATGCCCCTTACCCCGGGGGGTCACGGAAAACAAGGTGGATTTTTTTTTTTTTTTTAAAAAATAAACTAAAACACAAGACGTTATGAGCTAGTACTTCCAATTCTCAATAGTACAATAGATTTACAAATTAATTAATTTACACAGCGGAAGATAAATAAATTTACATATTTTAACCCAGACCCATCTTCTGAACCCCGTGCTCGCTCTACGGTCGTCGACAGACCCTGCAAAGAACTAAGGGGAAGAAGGAGTGAGTATATAAAATATACTCAGTGAGTGACCCACCCTGGCAAAGGCAACCACCAGGGCTGCAGCCACACACCAAACACATGCAAGCAGAGAAGGCATACATGCAGATGCGAATATGCATGTAAGTAGAAGTCCTGCATATTAAACTTCTATATGCCAATGCAATCTGCAACCAGCCGTAGCAATAAATCCAGGCACACAGTTGTATTATAACTCTTTCTAGCACAGATGAACCTACAACAAGTTATCACAACATGCTGGAGTAAACAACTCACTACAAGCATGATCTCACAGATCTATAAATAAGCATGTAAACAACATAATATAGCATGCTTTCACATCAAGCATAAGTCTGTCATGCACATCACAACAAACAAGCATTGCCACCAAAATGTGGCCTTTTACACAAAACCGACCACATAACCAATACGCATAACCATACTCAATATATTGCCAAAATGGTCAACTATAAACCATGTATCCACACGCTATCACCAGTAGTGAAGCATCAAACATAAATAAGCTACAAGATGCAATACATCACATAAAGATAATCACACACCAACCCAATAGGTTATGCTGTTATCTTTCTTATGTCAGTGTGATCTAACCCATAGTTAGTCCTCTCATATTCCGTTCTGGTAGAGCGGACCAGCACTAGAGACTGTCTCCCAAGGCCGAGGGAACCTATAACCCCTCCTCGCTACCCCGAGATAGTCCTCTCAATACGAGGCCGGGCTTTCTGTGCGACTCCAAAACACGGCGGAGGCGACCCCACAGCGCAAAATGGGGGCTACTCGGAACTTCTTACGCTCTATGGCAGCCGAGCCTCGTACTCGTAGCCGCCGCCCTGGCCAGTGAGCGACTCCAGACTACGTCCACCGACCACTCTAGAGGCATCATAATTTTATTACGTGCTTGTGTTCTAATTGGTCCAATCGCTTCCCGCCCCACGAGCCCTTGCCCTCCGGGAGTCATTTCAACCGTTCAGACTACGTAACTCGAGGATCCACGACCCAATTTCGAACAACCACATGGCCCGTAAGGCAAGCACCCAACATACGAGTGTCACAAAGGTATTTTACCCCACTCGATTTCACCCGTCATTAGCATTAAGGCACAACCAATCACGAGTGTCCCTAAAGCTATTTTACTCGACACTCGCACATGCTCAATAACATCAATATCATCATGGATAGCATAGTTATATGGGGCACAAGCAATGGTTTCATAAATAAACCATCACATTGTACATAACATAGTGGGTACATGCACCAATACATGCATTTTAAGCATTATATGAAGCATCAACAAAAAGCTATAGCATAATCTCATCAACAACTATCATCAACAAAAACTTAGGGTTTTCATAAACCGGTATAATACATGAATCATATATACACATCAACATTATTACACCAAATCAAAATATAATAAACTTGCTACTATATCAAGCATATCGAAATCCGTGCAGTGCTTTACCGCTCACTAGACATTACAAGATAGAGTAATGCATTTCAAGTGTTAACAATATTAAACACAAATCTTTACACCTACCAATTTATATACATCAAAACGATCAACCCAAATGCATCGTAAGGTAGGTCAAATTCAAACACAATATCATTCAAGCACTCGGGTCGAACTACAACCACGCAAGCACACACATCTATAGCATGCCAAACATACGACAATTTGTGATTTTTAATAGATGCAAGGCTACCAACATTTCAAATGCACGCTTTCATAAAACGTTCATTCACAAGCATTACTAGACTTTGTCAAGTACATGCACACTAGAACATCCGCAAACACGTCTGAGCATAAGCTAACATATAGCCCTATATGCTACGGCAAGCAACAACACGCAAAACCTGTTGTCCACACAACAACGATAAGATCATACACGACATGAAGAATTACATCTAAGCATGTAGATTGTGGTACTAGCTAGATACTACCAGACATACATGATCCAAACGTCTAGCATATTGATAGCGAATTCAAACATAAACACATATGGTGCTATCCAACAACGTCACACAAAACGATCGGTATATCATAAACATTAACAATACTGAGTACATGTTATCTTAACCAATGAGTCGCATGTTATTTTCAACACAATTCCTAGCATGCTTTTCTAATGAATATCATCATCTAGCACATGCTATCGCAACCAATAATTAAATCATGCCGACATATCTAAACACGCTACTATACCAAACATATAATCTTAGCATGATTTCTAACAAGAGTTCTAACAACCGAGTCAGACCGCAGGGGCACTCACCTTAATCCGAACGTAAACCTTCTAGGGTTTACCGATCGGCGCGCAAACGACGAAGCAATTTCTGAAAAGAATCCCACGAACGAGTCCACGACGACGAGGCGGAGCAACGGAGCAGTCGAATCCGCCGGAGACGGCAGCTACAGTGGCGGCGGCGACTAGACCAGCAGCAGCCAGTGACGGCGAGAGGTGAAGAAGACAGCGGCGGAGACGTCGGTGACGGTCGGAGAGGCGGCAGCCGGCGGCGGCGACGGCCGAACGAATTAAAGCCGAGATGAGAGGCGGAGATCCAAGCGATCGGCGCATCAATCGGCAGCGACAAGGTTCGGTGGCGGCTTAGGTGACGTCGGGAAGCAACGGTGGTCGAAGGCGAACGGCGGAGGCGGCGATTAATTCGGCGGCCGAAACTAGGGTTCCCGCACGAGCAAGATCGAGCGCGAGAGGCGACAGATCCGAGATGAGACGACCGAGGAGATGACGGTGGCGCCGGCAATCGGACGAGGACGGGCGCGGATGCCGTCGGGCGGTGCGGCGCTCGGGCGGCGACGCGAGCTGGCGAGAGGGATCGCGAGAGAGAGAGAGAGAGAGAGAGAGAGAGAGAGAGAGAGAGAGAGAGAGAGAGAGACGCGGGCGAGAGGTGGGGCGAAAGCAGGCCGGGCGCGTCGGGCGCGAGCCACTTTGCTCTACCGCACATCTGGTCGCTGATGGGCTCGGCTGGGCCAAGCCATGTGGCTCGGTCGGCCGGGTCCAACTCAATTTGGGCCCAAATTGGCCCAAAACACACCCAAATCAATTCAAATCAAAATACAAGTCAAACCAAATATAAATCAAACACTCAAACAATCAATTAAACTCTAGATCGAAGTTAGTTAACCCGAAATAAATTCGTTTCTAACTAATCGAACCTAGGGACCTCACAGCTGTCCACACGCATGCTTATGCGTCGTCCTTTGTTACCCTCGTGCATCAAGTCATGGGTTGTCTCCCGTACTAGGAGTGACATATCTTTTAGGCACTTTTACCATGCCATTCGTGGCTCTTGTCATCATTCCTCCTGTCGCGCTCCATGGTATAACAACATTTGCCTTTCCTTGACGAGGAACATATTGCTTAGCTTGGCCTATAGTAAATCGCGTCTCGATCCCACAGATATGGACTTCCGAGGATGATTTGACATACGTCTAATGGGATCACCTCGCACATCACTTCATCAATGAATCGTGCTGTCACCGCGAACTTGACCTTGCCGTCGGGTGACCTCCATTGCCCCGCTTGTGCTGTTTAGCCACTCCAACACATGCGGCTTCTCGTAAGGGATAGTCTCCAGATTTAATTGGTTGACTAATGCTTCCGAGATCATATTTTTCTGACATCCTGGATCCATGATGCAGCGTACCACATTGGTTTTGATATGTATGTTCATTGTGAAGAGCTCCTCTCGCTATTTGTCATTAGAGGGTGTCTCGGCTTCTTGCATCACCTCCTTGTCCTTGGCTCGCACCATGAGTGCTAGGATCGGATCTACCTCCTCCATCATGAGGGGGGTCGGATTTTCTTCATTTACCATTGTGACTAAGTTCTGACCTCGGCCTTCGGCTCTCTTGCCCTGCTTCGGTGCCAACTCTGGATGGAGTTTCCAGCACTCGGCCTGAGTGTGACCCTTCCTGTTACAATGTGTGAAAATTTTAGCCTTCGTCTTTTCTGGAGAGGTTGGTTTGGCCACCACCTTTGCCGCGCCTGATCCACTCTTAGTGCTCGGTTTGGGTACCCCTCGTGTACGAATCTTCTCGTAGACCATGGCTTTTTTTGCATTTAACGCTTATATCCTTAACTGGATTTAGGTCGACTTCATCAAACAACTCCTCCCGCAACCCCGCTAGGTATTTGCGAAGAGTCTCTGGGTCTTGCAGTCTCACTCCCATCACCAAGGCTTGTCTTCGGGACTCGCTAGTGTAATCTTGTATACTTTGGTTCTCACCTTGCTTGAGGAAGAGCCACTTCTTCCACCGTGCTTCCTCGTATCCTAGGGATAAAATTGCTCCCCGAGTTGTCTTTTGAACGCCACCCACGTGATTCACTTGGAACCATACTCCCGTAGATATGCATTCCACCATATTAGCGCATGTGACGCTAGCTTGAGTCTCACGAACGCCAGGCATTGCGAATCCTCATAGTTATAGAGAGAGAAATAACTCTCCATTTGATCTATCCACCCATCTATCTTCTCTCCATCTACTTCTCCATTATACACAGGAAGCTCCAATTTTACGTCAACCTTGATCGGGGCCATGCCTTGTGCTTTATACATTCTCCCGTCGATTTGAGGCTCGGGCGCCCTCTTGCATGATCTCCTTGCCGGGGCGTCGCAGAACATCAACATCCTCTTGCATATGGGAAGGCTCACCCTTCTCCTCTACGGATTCATTTTCCGCCGCCGTCTGGGGTATACCCATGTTCGGCTCGAGTGTCGGGGTTGCTGCCCGTGCTTGGTTCCCAACCATTTGTTGCACGAGGTGCACCAAGCTGGAGATTTGCTCGTTGGTCGAGCTCGCCAACCTTGTAATCTAGTCGGTCGTTGCATTTGCCAACTTTACAATAGTCTCGTCTGTCTTGGTTGCCATGGTAGTGAACTGCTCCTCGAATCGTGTCAGTCGCTCCTCGATCCGAATCAAACGCTCATCTCCATGCTCCTCCGTGACTGTGTGGTCGTGACCGGATGTGGAGTCTCTTGCGTCTTCGCCGTGGCTTCTATTCCTTGTTTGGATCACCATTTCTCTCGGCTAGGATTCTTGTTGTGCTCGGCATTGTCTCCTAAGCGTTCCTCACGTCCAGCACTGACACCACTTGATCCGGACTTAGTCTCAAGGTCGATTCTACCCGGAGAATAAGTAGGATGAATAATAAGGATCTAGGGAAGCTAGGAGTGGTGGCCGAATGGTAGAACACTAAGATTGGAGAGATAGAATCTTTGGTCGGGTGGCAAAGATGCCAAATCCCTATTTTCTTGTTGTATTTATAACAAATATAAGTGCATTAAATATAGAGAGTTAATTATTGCTAACTACTTCTTTAATGATACAATGAATTCCTGTTGAGGGTTCTAGCAAGCTTTATGTCCAGGTGCATTGAACCGACTATTCGCCTTCCACGCTTGACTCTTGGTCCTCCACGCCCGACCTTTCGTCTTCTGTGCGTCTACGAACTATCTCGGTTTTGTCCACCTCGATCTCGGTCATGCCCCATCTCGGCCTCAGCCTTGTCCACCTCGGTCTCGGTCATGCCCAATCTCGGCCTCAGCCTCCTGGATCAAAAAGGTATCGAATCGAGAAATTGCAAATAGAGAAGAAAGGAAAAGCTAAGCAAGGACCAAAGAAGAGGAAACACGACTTTACCACTGATACCCGAACCACTCTAAGTGGGGAGGTTGACCGACGAAGGATGAGGCCGGATATCATATGCTACAATTGTAACGAGAAGGGGCATATTAGTAAACAGTGCCCGAGACAGAGGCAGTTCAGGTAGGATGGACCGCAGCAGCTGACGCAGCCGCCACAGGGTCAGCTTGCACCCCGACATGTTGCGCTTCAGGGGCGGGTGTCATCCACCGAAGAAAGTGGCAAGATGTTGTGGCATTGATGACCAGTTGACGAGGCTGGTGGGAGCTCTTTACGGCATCACAGGTACACTATCAAGTTTGCGACATTTAGCTTTTACACTGTTTGATTCCGGCGCTACGATTCCTTTGTATCTGTACTATGTTAGATTGCCTGCAAAATTTCGTGTGTTTAGTTGTATGTTTGAGATTGCTACTCCTGCGGGTGATATATTATTGGCCGATAGTTATTATCATGGGTGTGAGATCCGCGTGGGAGATCGTGTGTTAGTCGGTGATTTGATTGTGCTTGACATATTTGATGTCGATGTCATTTTGGGCATGGATAGGTTAGCCGAGAATTTTTCCAAGATAGATTGCCGAGCCGGAGTGATTACCTTTAGAATTCCCCGTTATCTGAAATTCCATTTTTTGTGGTGATAGAGTTGGGAAGAATGTTCCGATCATCATTGCTTTGAAAGCTAGTAGACTCTTGGACCATGGTTACTCGGAGTACTTAGCATGTATTTTAACACACAAGTAGAGGCAGGTTAGTTGGATAGTATTCCGGTAGTAAGGGAGCTTTCCGACGTTTTTTCGGAGGAGCTGCCCCATCTACCACCGGAGCGAGAGACCGAGTTTTGTATTAAGTTAGTACCCGGAGCGGTGCCCATTTCCAAAGCACCATACAGAATGGCACCAGCCGAGTTATTAGAGTTGAAAACACAGTTGGGCGAGTTGTTAGCCAATGGGTTTATACAGCTGAGTTCGTCACCTTGGGGTGCACCAGTTTTGTTTGTAAAGAAGAAAGACGGTAGCTTGCATATGTGTGGACTACCGGCAACTGAATCAGTTGATCGTTAAGAACAAATATCCGTTGCCGCGAATAGATGATTTATTTGATCAGGTGCGTGGGGCAGCCGTGTTCTCGAAGATTGACTTAACATTCAGTTACTATAAGTTGAGGGTTAGACCAGAGGACGTATCGCAGACGGCATCTCGTACTCGGTATGGTCACTTTGAGTTCCTAGTCATGTCGTTTGGGCTGACTAATGCGCCGGCAGCTTTTATGGATATGATGAACTGTATCTTTAGCCATTTTTGGACCAGTTCGTGGTGGTGTTTATGTATTCTTGTTTTTCGGTCGACCGGAACCCAAAATCGGTCGACCGAAAGTATGCTCTAGAATGAATTTTTGAAAACCGATTTAAATGATAATTATTTTGGTTTTTAAGCTTTTGGGAGTTTTATTGGGACATATCTAAGGTATGTGACAATTCCCAAAGTTTTAGAAAAATATTATTTTCGTGTTTTATATAAAAAATGGTTTTATGCCGGGAAGGAGTTGAGAGCCTTAGATTGCTTTTGACTCTTATGTATCAATGAGGGAGATTGATGCGTTTGGATCACTAGCAAGCTATGAAGGGTTCATGTGGAGAGAACCGCCTCCCTCGCGGATGCTCGACACGTGTCCGGTAGTTTTAGACTCCGGCTCGGGTTCATTTTAAAGGAGTTTTGAAATACTATTTGTATTTGATTTTGGAAATCATGCACTGTTATTTTAAAGCTTCCGCATGTGTGTGTATGGTTTGGCGTGGATACGCGAGGCGGTACCAGGACACGGGCCGCCACATCTTAGTATCACTCCAGTTTGACAAAAGCAATTCTAAGTCCAATTAAAACAATGATAAAACTTAACTACAACATAAACAAATGTTTAACAAGATTAAACGAAGAAATTTTGCCATAACAACTCCTTGTCCGCCTTTCTCTTTCAAATTAATCTCTTAAATGAGAATACTAAGTTAGTCCTCTAAATCATTTTGCAACAATTTAAAGTTTAATTTCACAATACCATCATAATTTGTATTATAACACTAATATAGCTCGCTAAAATACTAACTTCAAAATACTATGATACAATGCTAGCAACACTATGACATACCAACGGCAACACTACACTAATCGCTTGGAATATTTAAAAGTTTCCGACCATGGGCTGATTTGATTTTTATTATTATTATTTTTTTTTGTATAAACAAGATTTGCAAAGCTGGGCTTATTTTCAAATTATTCCAAAATAATTTGGGAGGGTTGAATGAAATGAAATAGGGACGATAATTATAGTTTTTGCATGAATATTACGATTGAATATAAACAGTTTTTATTTTAAATTATTTTAAAAAAACTTACAAAAATAAAACTAATATAAATAGACAAGGTATTGACTGAACTTTTAGTTAATTTAAAGTTAGATAATACAAGTTGGATTTTGTTGAATTTCCGATTATTACCTATGCAAATCTATTTCATGACCAAAGGATTTAATATTTTGACATAGTTTGACCTCTCTCTCTCTCTCTCTCTAATATTTTGACATAGTTTGACCTCTCTCTCTCTCTCTCTCTCTCTCTCTCTCTATATGTGTGTGTGTGGGTGCATGCGTGTTCTCTGTATAAATGAGGGAGATGTTAGTTTTTGCTCACACAGTTTCAGCTGTAACTTCTCCAGAAATTTATAGAGGTTCTCTCTCTCTCTCTCTCTCTCTCTCTCTCTCTCTCTCTCTCTCTCTCTGTGTGTTTGTGTGTGTGTGTGTCTCTCTCTCCATACGAGCAAGCTATACCAGTGGAGAATGAGTCAAGGGAGGAATCATAGATTACCAATTTTCTATTGGATTTCGCCTGTGAATTGGACGAGCCTGCGGCGTAATGGGAGATAACAAAGAGAACGATGTCGGTGGTGGCTGCAGCTCACGAAAGAATAACAGCAACAACAACAAAGTCAGAATCGGTGCATGCTTTATAGAAAAGAAGGTGAAATGTAGATCTGAGGTTCTTTTTTTTTCTTTGCCTTCTACTTTTCCTTTCCATCACCCTTCAACTAAATCTTCTTTCCCTAAGATTCATGAGATTCATGTAGATGCATGTAAATGCAAGTCTAATAGTGATTCCCTTAGGATTTTGCTGATATGCATTCCCTTGCTAATTGTTTTTACATTTTAGTCAATACTCTGTTCTGAATTCTGATTTATTCTTTTTGTTTCCCTTATTTTCTTATGATTCTCAGGTGTTCTCTGCTCCCATGGGCCAGCTATTAGGGATGGCTTCAGGCCTTTGGTGAATTTCTGGTTTACCTTAAATACTCATCCGTCTCTATTACTCTTATGAACTTTTTGCACTGTTTTATATGCTGACTGCTTATATTTATTAAAGCTCTACTACATTTTTTATGAAGAAAAAAAGTGGAGTGTATATTATTCCATAAGGTAGTATATGTACATGTATATGTGCCCAATTTTGTACATGTACATCTATATACATGTACATGTATTTACTTAGCTTTTTATACTGCCTAACATTATTATCTTAATGCGAGTTTTTTGGTAATTTTGTACCCAATTTGGTGATTCGCTACACTTGTTCTTTGTAAGACCTTTCATTAGGAAATTCTGTGTAGACTTCGCTGCAAAGAAGTTCCCTTATGATACACCAACTGAAGATGGCGTATCGTCATTTCATTTGAGTGATGAACAAATCACTCAAACGCATTAAAAACTGTAAAACACACAATATTAAATCAACATGTCTTCGGAATGAACTCGATAAAAGATATTAGATTTTCATAGTCAGACTACAAATTGTGTCATTAAAAATTAAAATTAGTTCATAGAGATAAATGAAAAATCATACAAAGTAAAAGTTCCCCTCATTACAAGAAATTCTCTTATATATATATATATATATATATATATATATATATATATATATATATATATATATTTCTATGTCGTGTATATTTTTTAGTCCTTTTCAACCAAATTCTGCAGCTTGATGTCTTAAGGTTGCTGCCTTTAGCCTTCTTTATTCGGTACTTCATCCAAGCCGTTGCTTTCTTTCCTTGTTTTCATCCTCAAATCTCAGCCATTCATTTTTATTGTATTGTATTCATGCTTGCTGTCTTTAATTTTCACCAAAAATGGCTACACAAAAAATGATGTCCCTTGCTTGCTTTCCGTTAACTTCATTATTCGAAGCCCAAAAATTTCACAAATTGCACGAAGAAAACAACAATCCACCGACTGAATCTCCAATACATATTTAACTCTAATTTAATATTTTTCACCTGTAATTAACCAAATAAATAACCGAATTAGTATAAAATCTATACTAAATTTGTATAAAAGATTAGACTTATTAGTAGTCACTTTCGGCCGGCGGAAATGATCGGACATAAAAAGTTAGAGGAAGATAAGGTGTTAGCTTCCGATCGCTAGATATTGCCTTTCACAATGATGGTTGAAGCGAATTATGGGGAGGGATGCGTAGGTAAAAGAGAGGAGACGGAAACATAATCTTAGATAATATAGGAATAATATATCTGAAAGAAACTTTAAATTTTAAAATAATATTTTATTATATTTTATAATTAAAATTTAAAACTAACTTGCATTTTTTGTAAGCAATAACTATTCCCAATAACTAACTTGCATTTTTTGTAAGCAATAACTATTCCCAATAACTAACTTGCATTGTAATTATTTGGGGAAAATGCGGTTGGAGAGAGCTTTTGTTGAAATAGTTATTGGAAAAAGCATTACTCTTTATTAGATGAGATGAAATGCACCGAACCGTTACAAAACCCCATCTCCATAAACTTCCATCCCAAGCAACCTGGGAAACCGTTACAAAACCCCATCTCCCCGTCTCACCTTCATATAAAATACCCAAATTGACATGGCCATAAATGTTTGTCTTCCTTCTCGCGAATGCCTCATTTGCGCTGCTTCTCCATCCCCAGTCTCCAATGGCGTCCTCGTCGCAGCGCGGCTTCGATGCTCTCGTCTTCACCATGCGAATTTTTAACCTCCACTACTACATGGTTCCTCCGGTTACTGATCTTGACTTCTGTTACACTTCATTTCGGGGTTGATTCGTTGGTTTGTTCTTGAAGTTGGATCTTGGTTTTCAAACTGAATTTGTAATGATTTTTTAAAGATATTTTGTAGGCAAGAAAGTGGAAGAAGTTCCAGTGATTCGAATTTAAGGCTCCACTCCGGCTGGCCAGAAGACTTATCTTCATATCCACCGGGTTAGCTTTCTATTCGACACTCTTATTCCTTTTTTTTTTCTTTTTTGCTAATAACATTGATTTATCTTTTTTTGTCAGAGATTAGTGCGATGAAATCTTGTGAGAGCCTTTTGGATTGAGTAATTATTGATTCTATAAACCCTTAAACCTCGGAATTGTAGATAGTATCTGCATAGAACTCAGAAACAAATTAACAAACACCTTGCAGGTAACATATTTCGGTTATAGACCAACTCGGAATTCAAGATTTTCTTATATGAAACTACTTAAACGAAATTAAAAGGGATTAGATTGATTGGAAAAATTAGTAATTACAAATGGATTCAAATAAAATTACAATGGTGAAAATGCTCTTGGAAGTGACAAAGATTCGTATCTGCTCAACTTCTCCCTTCTAACTTTATCTTGCCTAACATTTGATCTCCTCCGGTTCCTAATCTTGACTTCTGTTAAAGTTCATTTCGGGGTTGGTTGTTGGTTTTGTCTTGAAAGTGGATTCTTGGTTTTTTTAACGAATTTTGTTTTAATTGATTTTTTAAATGAAAATTTTGCAGGCAGGAAAGTCGAAGAGAAGTTCCGGTGATTCGAATTTAAGGCTCCACTCCGGCTGGCCAGAAGAAGATTTATCTCATATCCACCGGGTTAGCTTTCTATTTGACACTCTTATCCTTTTTTTTGGCCTAATAACATTGATTTATCTTTGTTGTGAGAGATTAATGTAATGAAATCTTGTGAGATCTTGTTTGGATTGAGTATGTGATTGATTCTATAAACCCTTAACCTCGGATTTGTAGAAACTATCTGCATAAAACTCAGAAATTCACCTTGCAGGTAACATATTTTGGTGTGAAGGCCAACTTGGAATTCAAGATTTTCTTAATGAAAATACTTAAACGAAATTATAAGGAATTAGATTGATTGGAAAAATTAGTAATTACAACTGGATTCAAATAAAATTACAAATGGAGAAAATGCTCTTGGAAGTGAGAAAGATTCGTATATGCTCAACTTCCTCCTTCTAACTTTATCTTGCCTAACATTTGATCTCATCCCACCACAAATTTCTGAAATATAGATTTGCCATTACTTTGCATCTGGCCTGCGCTGTGTTTAGCAAGCTATCCACGGGTCGGGCCGGCTCGCACCCTTTCCCGGCTTGGTGAGCCACTAGCCGAGCCAACAAGTTAGTACGGGCCTAGTCCGGCCCACACTATGACATCACTAAATGAACCTCACCAAGTAACCAACTCGAATCACTTTGCCCTCGATCATAGCTACCCCCCGGTGATACTCCAGCCAGCATCTCGGCTGGGAGCATGTTAGAGTTGTCTTAGATGATTATTTTAGAAGTATAAACGATCATTTTATTATGGTGGCTTAACAAGAGTGATACTAACATGATTACTATATGATATCAGGCAGAAAGTGGAAACATAGTAAGATTAATGGCTGTAGTGATGTGACAGATTGTATAATCATTAATATTAGTAGTATGATTATTCTGGAAGTAACAGGAACGTTCCAGAAAAAAAAGCTAAGACTTTGCATAAAGAGAGAAGGAAACTGGTCTACCCAGAGGGGAAAATTGAAACAGTATTTTTTTCTAAGAAGGAAAATAGAAGCATAGGAGGCAAACTAAACAAACATAATCAGAAGCAAGTTTGAAAGGGCTTAGAAAAAGAAAACATGGACACTACTAGAGCACTCGTCAATCTCGCTCCCATGTTCCTACATGCATATGTAAGTGAGATCCACAAGGAATTGAGATGATGATGATACCGACGGAGTCAAAATTGAGACGATGCAGTCCCTTTTGGTGGATTAATTTTCTAATCATTTGTTATTTGCTGTATTGTGCTTATGGAAAAGCTAAAGGTTAGCCAATTTTTCTAAATTCCTGAACTCTTGGAGAAGCAGCCTGCAAAACCCTGGGGAATGGCGGGTTGCGGGAACACCTTAGCTGGAATGGCAAATGGGCATATCATCTTCTCCATTTTCTCCAATGTGAGATAGGTGCTCAATTCCTGCAGCCTCTCCGGTCCCATGATCGGCACTGTGTGCTCTTGATGCAATAGAGCAGCTTTCTTGTCAGTTTGTTTTATGTTGCATTGGTGTTATAAAAAGATAGAATGAATTGACAGTACTGACAGTCTGACAGGCAAGAGCAAAACACATCTAGAACCCATGTAGATGTTTTTTATTTAAATTCTCATTCCATAGATGGTAATATCATTCCATGAGATTGCCGTCAATAAATACATAACCCTCGGCATGTGGTACGATGATATAAATGAAATCCAAAAAGGCAAACTATGAGATTTTCAATCATAGACTATTAAATGTATTTTCTAAAGCTTATAATAATTTGGTTTGTCAGGAAATCAATAACAAGGGTAAATGAGTTCAGTTTATTTTCTTTATTTTCCATATGATGGATGCTGAAAACTGGATAGAGCAAGGACATGCAAGAAAATTATAATTTCAATATGTTAAAGTTAGAACGAAAGAAGATGGCACATGATATCTTAAAGAGTAAAAAAGGATGTCACGTGATATATATTTAGAAAATTATATCCATGCAATGGATGTAACAAAGAAAAAAAAAACAATATCCACTAAAATGACAAAATAGAGTTAATGAAACATTATAAAGCAAGGTGGACGATCAACCACAATGCATTTATTCTGTAGAGTTACTCTAGATTGATTAATAACTTTTGGGGTTACTTCGCCGGACTGTACAATCAATAGAGTCCGAACCACAGACACTCGTGGGCTCACTTCTTATTAAAGATATGTTTATGTAGTAGCAACTACTACCTATAAAATCATTAACACATCCTGAATGGAACGAAGAATGTAGCATAAATGTGATATAGATGATGCACATGTATTATGATTTCAAGTTATCAACTTCATGAAGTAACAAGAGCAGACAAACCATTCACCAAGTGTTCCACTCTACCTGTCTTATGAATGGTGAAAATGATTTAACCTACATATTGAAAATTTGAATTGACCCCTTCAACATAATAAGATTCATATTTTCAGGAAGACTAGGAAATATATGCATAAAACTAAAGACATGATAATCGCCAAGCTTCATTGCCCATATCAGACATATAACGACGAGATTGCTACAGACAAGCACACCTTAATTTCGTCCGTATCAGAACTAGCGTACTCAAGTGCATCTAACATGGAAGAATCTTTGCTTACAAGTGAAACCTGAAGAAAGTAACAATAATATGTAATTGGGAAAAATTTACTTCTTAGAAACCTAACGGGATCTGTACAAACCAAAATTGGAGTTATTGGCCCTCAAGATCAAGAAGACCTTTGGCTAATGCAGCAGCAGACATCTAAGAAGGTTCATACAAGCCAATTAAGGAGCTACTTACTTGCACTCGACTGTTATCCGAACTGTTGATCTTCAGGTAATGTCTATACGTACTATGCAGCGAAGCAATCCCGTGCCTTCACCTAAAAGTTTAATTTTCATAACACTATTACAAATGTTGCTAAACATATCAAGATCACTAACCAATTAATAACCACGGAATAAGTTAGAACCAAGAGCTCAAACGGAACTTTTAAGGAAGTGCCGACATAATATTAGGCACTAGACATACATTTTTACTCTTTACAAATATACTTCTAATATAGAAAGCCAGGGTGCCAATTTTTTCTATACACGCATATTTTGTGTGAAATAATATCTTGGCAGGTTATGTATGAGCGTATTTAAGTAATTAAGCAAGCATCTAATACAAACGAAGCAAACAATAAGACATACGTATGTATATATATATATATATATATATATGTAAAGGTTCTGAAGTTATTATTGGTTACAAAAATTTTGGAGCCTCAAAAATGATTTTGCGTATAAAATTTTTAGAAAATACCAAAAAATATAGGATATCACACGAAAAAGTAATTCTTTTGTGCTCAAAAATTTTTTTTAAAAAATTTATATATTCATATTTTACTATAATTTTATAAATTTTTCAAAAAATTAGATATTCATTTAATAATATTTGAAAAAGTACAGACTTTTTCGACAAACTGCCCGTCGCTGTGCGTGCTACCGTGCAAGTATTGTATGGATAAGTTAATAATATACAAAAACTAAGTCAACTACTTGACCAATAAATTCTCTTTCATGTTCACGGCTGCCCACCGCATCACAAGTTACAATTGCGATGTGTATTTTCATTTTTTATTATAATATATATTGAATTATATATATGGATCTCGATTTATAGTCAAACTCCTACTAAACAGAGTTCGATTACCGGTGTAATTAGCTACACCAACCCGATGATTCAAGCTCGAGACCGAACTCAGATTCACGATTTTGCTCATTCGACACATCCAGAAATAGTACATCTTGAAAGAAAATTCATAAATTTTTTAAATTTTATTTGAATGATGAACCTACAAGTTCATTGTGGACGGTCAAGAACAAACCTATAGTTTTGAGTCGATGGGGCCAATAAAAATGACTCAGACCAGACCAGTCAGATCAAAACTAACCCATTCTAGATTCAGTAAGAGTACTTGGCTGACATCCTCTTGCCATTATCGAAACAAAACCTAAGAATTTGACAGTGATTACGACGTATACCCCATTATCTAGATAATGAACTTGATCGATCAAAGCACGATCGACGTTGATGTGGCTCGGAAGTATGACGGAGAGAATGGAGGCGAAATATTTAGCGTGGAAAAGCCCGCGAGTTGAGCTCTGGGCAGAAAATTTACATTGCCGGCGGAAGAGCTTGGTATAGATCACTGGAAAAGTGTTTACAAGGTTCACTCGTTCTCTCTTGCTTTCGGTGTTTACAAGTAGTTGGAACTGCCCCATGATTGTCCTTAACAATAATTGCATGGATGAAGCACATTATAGAATTATCAGGTTAGTATTACAAGGAAGAACAAGAAGATGTCTTGCTTGCAAGAATTATGGAAATATGGAATTTGGGTTATATCGTTCCGTCTGCAAAGAACATTACAAGATAAGGGGGTGATATACATATTAGTAAAAATCAACCTACAATGTATATACACAGATTATGCATAAATATATGTATGCGTAACAGAATACACGAATAAAGGGAGGGAAGTAAAAATCAACCTGAAAATATCCGATACCAACGAACTATTTGCATATCCCTTTCTCTCATTGTATAGGCCAATGTTATCAAAGGCGCAAGGCGCAACGAGACGCAAGGATGATTTCGGGGCTTAGGCGCAAGGCGCAGGCCTTATAAACGTGAGGCACAATTTTTTTGAATAAAATATATATTTAACAAACATAAATTTGAACACACTTAATATAAATTTCGCTAGTTAGAGTTAAAGATTTATTCATAGCAACTTGCAAAAATAACTAGATTGGATTAGTTGAGAAATGAATGATTTTAGGTATTATTATCCTAGTATTTAGTATTTTTTTTTTAACTAGATTATGATATTTAGCTATATATACATAATAGGCAGTCACTTCTTTTGCATTTTCAGCCTGCAAACATTAATGGTTGAATCGTCAAAAAATAAAGCTGCAAAAAAGCAACAACAAGATAGAAAAAAGCTTTTTCTTCTTTAAGTTTTCTTCTTCTCCTCCTCCTCTTCTTATTCTTCTTCTTCTTCTCTCCTTCTGTGCGCCTATTGAGCTAGGATTTTTTTGGGAAGAGGTCATAATTTTTTAAACTATCAAGAGCAGTGTTGTTGAAGGCGCGCCAAGGCGTGCCTTGCCATGCGCCTAGGCTCGCCACATGAATCTGCCCCCGCCAAGAACAAGACAAGGCCCCGTTCACTAGCGAGCCTTATCGCGCCTAGACGCGCCTAGTGAACAAAGCCCATTTATAAACTATGTGAGCCCCAATTAAAACCATGTCAGGAACTATGTTTAGGGTCCCATATGAGAGCTCCTTGCTCATACAATGGGCTAAATAGGAAAAAAAAACCCCTAATTTTTTTCACAAGCAACACGCCTGCTGGATTGGAAGAGGACGGCGAAGGCTGATCGGCTAGTTTTTATAATTGAACATGTTCATCATGTTGAACATCTTCCAAACAAGCCAGCTATTCATCATTTTTCACACTTTGAGACTTTGACTTTTTTCCAACCCAATTTTGTTCATGTTGATGTGACTATGTGCTTTTCCAATATGGCTTGTCCAGAATCCATCAATAAACTAACTTCCGCAAAATTTAATGGTAATTAGCAAGTTATACATATGTTAAGAGCTAAGAGTCTTAAGAATGATGTAAGAAATTTATCTGTGTATTTTGATGTGTGTAAGATTTTTGCTAATAGGCTTGTTCTGATATTTTCTATGACAACTTTGGTTTAAATTTGTATTTGTTAGGAAAATATTTTATATCTTATGGAAACAGGCGCGCCTTGCGTTAATAAGGCCCGCGCCGCACCTTGCGCATTGCGCCTAGGCTCCGGGACCACCTTTGCGCCTTGCGCCTTTGACAACATTGATCAAGAGTTGTGGTCGGGCGTAGGCGGAGCATCTTGAACGCACGCCCGACTCGGATCTAGGCGGGCACAAATGCCTCCAGTGCGCCTAGGCAATATTACTATTATCAATAAGTTAATATAAATTCATAATACACTGTTGCTGATAGTTTAGGATTCAAGTGAACTCTACCTGTCTTATGAATGGTGAAAATGATTTAACCTACATATTGAAAATTTGAATTGACCCCCTTCAACATAATAAAGATTCAATATTTGTCAGGTAAGACTAGAAATATATGCATAAAACTAAAAGACATGATAATCACGAAATTGGGGAGCTTCGTTGACCAGATCATACACATAAGAAAGAGATTTGCTATGAATAAGCACACCTTCGCTTCGTCCATCTCAGAGCTAAGTCCATCTAACATGGAAGAATCTTTGGTTACAAGTGAATAATGAAGAATGACACAATAATATGTAATTGGAAAAAATTACTTCTTAGACAACCTAACGGGAGTCATGTACAAACCAAAATTGGAGTTAGTTGGCCCTCAAGATCAAGAAGACCTTTGGCAAATTGCACCGCAACATCTAGAAGGTTATACAGCCAATTAAGGAGCTACTTACTTGCACTCGACTGTTATCCGAACTGTTGATCTTCAGGTAATGTCTATACGTACTACGCAGCGAAGCAATCCCGTGCCTTCACCTAAAAGTTTAATTTTCATAACACTATTACAAATGTTGCTAAACACATCAAGATCACTAACCAATAATACCAATGAATAAGTAGAACCAAGAGCTCAAACTGAACTTTTAAGGAAGTGCCGACATAATATTAGGCACTAGACATACATTTTTACTCTTTACAAATATACTTCTAATATAAAAAGCCAGGGTGCCAATTTTTTCTATACACACATAAAATGTCTTTCAGCAGGTACCATATAGCACAAATTTCCATTTCGTTTATAAGAAGCTTGTTCCTAACATTTACATTTTCTGAAAAAAAAGACAAGCACCCTAAGTTGCCAAAGGAGAATTTATTGGAGTAGTAACAGCTCCTATCTAGCAACCAAATGTTCTTGAGAAATCACCTCTTGCAAAGCAAGATATGGTGACGTACATTAGGTAAGAAATTGCCTACCCCCTTCCCAATAATAAGTCAGAATAGACGGATGTCCATGTATAAAACAATACCCATAACAAAGACTCCTCATGCACACACAACTATTCCACCATAAGAAAGTACAAGAAAGCTGCGCCATTGCTTCTTTTTCTTCCCCTGCTATACTAGTAGTTTTATTGTTCATGAACTTGTAACCTGCCTATTTCTGCAGTGATAACCCTTACCTATTTCTGCAGTGATAGCCCTTTTCCAGATTATCCTAGAAACTTGTACTAGGTAACCAATTGAGGACGGGGTCGATTGGATTCATACCCCCCACTCTTTCTCAAACTTACATAAGATGGTAGTCAGATGTGGAAAGACTTATTAGAAAAGTAATCGCCTCAAGATTTATTTTTTTCCGAAGCATTCTCAGTAAGTGATTAAGGAAAGCTTCTACAGATGGTTTAATGCAGCCTCAGCTATCGTCAGGAGAACATAATATCATTTGCCCACATCTCTCGACATGTTAAATTCTACTGTACTCGTTTAAGTATTGGATAGAAAATAATCAACAGCTCCAAGCTGCACATCCACTAGAAAGAGTTTAGTTATGAGTATATAAGAGTCTCAAATAGAGCAAATTTCTTATATAGAGATGTTATTTGAATATATGAGTTAGCTAGAAGTTTACGTTTTTAAGTCATCTCTAATGGTAGCGTTACAGGTCCTCTATCTATCTTTTGCAGTTTTCTCTGGTTATTATGAGCGGAAATTATATTTCAATCCTTCCAAGCCTAGAATTTTGCCATACATATTTTATATAGACCACAACACAGATCCTTAGTTGGAATAAAATTTGAATCCTAATTGGAACCAACATCCTTTAAAAGAAGTAACAAAACATCTTCACATATTAATTCATATACTATCTACATAATAGTAAATGATATATCTACTAGATTGAAACTTCTAATATACTTATAAGATCCTACGCCCTAGAAAATTGCCCTTGTCCTCTAGGTTGGAGATGGTGAACATAATATGAGAAAGATTGGCGGAAGGCATATTAGAAGCCAATTTTTGAGCTTCCTTCACTAAGATGTCCTTAAAGATCGCGGAGTGCAATTATATGAAAAGTTGCCCATTGATGAAATTGCAAAAACACCAAGCTAATCTGATGTTTGGGTAACTTAGAGTTGAGTGCCGAAAATTTAGAGCAAGGTTTTACGATTTGCGAAATGTGTCGGATCTGTGGAGATCCGGCACTGAGCCGGCCGGCATGTCTCTCTCTCTTTTTTTTTGTCTATGTTTGCATTGTTCCATCTTCCTAGCGGAAGGAACAGTGATTTTGTCATCCGTGCGTGACATTCATTGCGTGGATATTTTTTCTTTTTAATTTTTTTTTAAATTATTTTAATTAATTTGTATTACAATCTATAAATATAATAAAATTATATTTTATTTTTAATCCTGATACAATCATAAATATAATAATTAATAATTGAAACGGGTCGGCATAGTCGGCATGTCTCGAGTTTGGAATTTATCGAAACTCGTCTCGGCACGGTACGGAAAACCTTGAATTAGGGTGATCATTCCCCAACCAAAACTTCTTTATAATCCACCTAACATCAAGAGGAGTTGGACTAATTCGATTACTTCATATCACTTTCCATAACTAGTAGAGCTCTTATATCACCAAACCTATGCCTTCTTTATGATATTACGGAAGCCCCTTTCACTCTGTGCTAGCCGAGGTCGTACTCTACGGTGTAGAATTTGTTTTTGGTTCTTTTCTCATGTCGATGTTGTGTCTTCCTATATCACTGCGTTAAGTTATCCCACCTCCATCCAGCAAGAAAAAATGTCCCACTTGCATGTAAACCTTCCCTCCATTTTTGCTTATTAGAATGAGCTTCTTGCAGTTGAATCAAGTTGATGAATCACTGTCACCAACTGCGTCATGGCTTCATTCATTTTGTCCATGTGCATGCTTAAGTGGTCTTAGTTGAGGTTCCTAGGAACTGCATTCACAAATTAGGTATAATAAAAGTGAAATTCCTATCCTTTCTTGAAATTCCTATCCTTTCTTACTATATTGGAGAAAATTGATTCATCCCTTTCATGCCTAGAAAATTTGGAATGCAACTTCCATTAGAGGAAGCTTAACAATATAAACTCAACTTCCATACAGACGAACACTAAGAAATCATAATAATCTTAGTTGGATAAAGAAATAGAATCATCGCAACTCAGCTTCCATTAGAGGAAGCTAAACAATATAAACTTCTACAAACTCATACAATCAAACTCAAATTCATACTTTAATTAGCATACCCTAATATTTTCTCTAAGCAGGGACATGACAATAAGATGAGTATCAGCATTTACAAGCGGTGCATCACTTGCCACAATAGGAAAATAATCATCATTAAAGCAAGAACTTTTGTCATGCTAATTAGTCTGCTTAAACAAACAGCTTTGGATGGAAGCAGCAATATGATATGCATATCATATTGAAAGTGAGTTACACGATCTCTATAAAATAAACCAATATGGTGAATATGGGGTTATCTAACCTGGATACATATTGTTGTGAAATACCTCCCAAGCTCTTCAGCATTAAGTTATGATAAATAAAAAGTCTGAAGTCAATTCATTATTTGCAAGTATGCTCAGAAAGAGATATTAGTGAAACTTTGCTAAAACCAATCAAGTTGAAGTCTATACAAATGAAAAGATCAAGTAGATAAACCTGCTTTCTCTCCAGCATGAGCGAGGACACCTCCATATTTAAGTACCTTTAAAGCTTCAACAAGCTGCTCCTCTACACTTTCTCCACTATTTTTGGAACCTTAACCCACTTTAATGACTTTAACTACACTTTCCTATATATACCAGGAAAAGTGTCCAACCCTACAAAACATGGCACCAATGGTGACATACATATGTCAGTTGATTACTCTATCTTCTAGAATGATAATTCCAATAGGAAAAACAAGACACAACCTCAAGACGCCACCAAAATGGTCTAAGAATAAAACTTTGAGCAGCTTGAGGAATAACACCGTGAACAACACACCCTTGACTACTACTCCTTAATCTAAAAGATATAAGATGATAAAAGGATTTAATAGGTCAACAGAAAACTAGCTGACATGCTAACTTACCTTAACAATTTTCTATCTTACCTAATTCAATCCATCATTAAGATCTAAAATATAGCTGAAAAAAAAACACTTATTAGGTCTGCAATATGAAAGCATTTACAAAAAAACATATGTATGTAGTTCATCGATTCTACATCAAAATTCATTCTAACAAAAAGAAAATAAATCGTACCACAAAAGAAAAAACAAATTTACCAAAAAAAAAAAAAAAAAAAAAAAAAAAAAAAAACCAAAAAAAAAAAAAAAAAAAAAAAAAAAAAAAAAACCTTATTTTAGATTAGGTGAATGTAATTGCATACCGTCTCCTTGCAAATAGCCACTTCCAATGCATAATAAAGAGAAATCAAGTTTACATTGCAAAAGGGAAATCTGAAAAAAGAAATTTACCAGTTTGCCTTATAAAAGCTAAACAAACATTTCGCTGGCCATTTGCTTTTCGTAGGAATCAATTAACACCGGATAACCTCAACCAACAGCAAAAGAGAAGAAATAGCAAGTTAATAACATATCAAGCATCATAGGGGACGTTAAAAATATCTACATTAGGTATGCTAAGCGAGAATATAAATGTCTAACTATTTCAAATTGTTTAATAAATGGCTTATGCCTAAGGGTTAATATAATGGGCACACTCCCTTCTTATTACCATAAGACTGAACAGCCTAAAGCAAAGACCATTAGCCACTTCATTTAATGCGTTGGGACTCCCATTCTTCACATTAACAAATGTAAGCATAGCATAAGAGCATCAGTGTACCTCATAAACCTTCCTTCGGTCATGAACTAAGCACTCCGTTCCAATTCGTTCACTAGAAATGACCTAGAAGAAGATTCAGGCAAAGCAAATATTTCAAGTCAAATATAAACATATTTAAAATAAGATAAATTCCTCTAAACCAAAATTATATGCCACTTTCACGTAGGC
>MJHO01000413.1:32530-53280 GCA_002076135.1 Xerophyta viscosa | reverse complement strand
GCCAAAGGTCTTCTTGATCTTGAGGGCCAACTAACTCCAATTTTGGTTTGTACATGACTCCCGTTAGGTTGTCTAAGAAGTAATTTTTTCCAATTACATATTATTGTGTCATTCTTCATTATTCACTTGTAACCAAAGATTCTTCCATGTTAGATGGACTTAGCTCTGAGATGGACGAAGCGAAGGTGTGTGACTTGATTGTGGCATAGCAAATCTCTTTTTATGTGTAAATGATCTGTCAAATCGAAGCTCCCCAAGATTTTCGTGATTATCATGTTCTTTAGTTTTAACATATATTCGTAGTCTTAACCGTGACAAATGATATATTGAATCTTTGATTTATGTTAGATGGGTCAATTCAAATTTCAATATTATGTTAAGGTTAAGATCATTTTCAGCCAATTCATAAGAACAGGTAGAGTGGAACACTTGTGAATGGTTTGTCTGCTCTTGTTACTTCATGAAGTTGATAACTTGAAATCATAATACATGTGCATCATCTATATCACATTTATGCTACATTCTTCGTTCCATTCAGGATGTGTTAATGATTTTATAGGTAGTAAGTTGCTTACTACATAAAACATATCTTGTAATAAGAAGTGAGCCCACGAGTGTCTGTGGTTCGGACTCTATTGATTGTACAGTCCGGCGAAGTACCCCAAAGTTTTAAATCAAATCTAGAGTAACTCTATCAGGAATGAAATGCATTGTGGTTGGATCGTTCCACCTTTGCTTTATAATGTTATCATTAACTCTATTTTGGTCATTTTAGTGATATTGTTTTTTTTTTTTTCTTTGTTACAGATCAGTCCCATTGCAAATGGGATATAATTTTTGCTCAGCGAACTAATATCTCGATTGACATCCTTTTTTTATCCTTTAAGATAATCAATATGCCATCTTCTTTCGTTCTAACTTTAACAAATAATTGAAAGATTAATAGATTTTCTTGCATGTCCTTGCTCTATCCAGTTTTCAGCATCCATCATATGGAAAATAAAGAAAATAAACTGAACTCATTTACCCTTGTTATTGATTTCCTGACAAACCAAATTATTATAAGCTTTAGAAAATACATTTAATAGTCTATGATTGAAAATCTCATAGTTTGCCTTTTTGGATTTCATTTATATCATCGTACCACATGCCGAGGGTTATGTATTTATTGACGGCAATCTCATGGAATGATATTACCATCTATGGAATGAGAATTTAAATAAAAAACATCTACATGGGTTCTAGATGTGTTTTGCTCTTGCCTGTCAGACTGTCAGTACTGTCAAGTCAATTCCGTTATTTTTATAACACCAATGCAACATAAAACAAACTGACAAGAAAGCTGCTCTATTGCATCAAGAGCACACAGTGCCGATCATGGGACCGGAGAGGCTGCAGGAATTGAGCACCTATCTCACATTGGAGAAAATGGAGAAGATGATATGCCCATTTGCCATTCCAGCTAAGGTGTTCCCGCAACCCGCCATTCCCCAGGGTTTTGCAGGCTGCTTCTCCAAGAGTTCAGGAATTTAGAAAAATTGGCTAACCTTTAGCTTTTCCATAAGCACAATACAGCAAATAACAAATGATTAGAAAATTAATCCACCAAAAGGGACTGCATCGTCTCAATTTTGACTCCGTCGGTATCATCATCATCTCAATTCCTTGTGGATCTCACTTACATATGCATGTAGGAACATGGGAGCGAGATTGACGAGTGCTCTAGTAGTGTCCATGTTTTCTTTTTCTAAGCCCTTTCAAACTTGCTTCTGATTATGTTTGTTTAGTTTGCCTCCTATGCTTCTATTTTCCTTCTTAGAAAAAAATACTGTTTCAATTTTCCCCTCTGGGTAGACCAGTTTCCTTCTCTCTTTATGCAAAGTCTTAGCTTTTTTTTCTTTCTTTAATTTTATTTATGTTTTTATTGTGCTCGTGAGAAGCCTCTAATAAGATCTTACTCGCCTCTCTCGTAACACTTGTCTAGAGACTCCTCCATTGAATTTATATCATTGTAATTTACGCGTTGGAGCCCCCACCACCGACTGTCTCCTGACTTATTCTACTCGCTTAGGCGATCACCTTAGACTTCTCGACCGCTGTCTCCTGGTGCTTCTGGTCCTTCGTCTCAAGGGATTACGTGGTCTTCTTCTCTACTGAACGCGTTCTTCTCCCTCCTCATGCCCGCATCGAAGGGACCACCAAGGATACAATGAACTCTCCGTATTACCATTAGCGGCCGGGGAGAGTGTTCTTTAAGAATCTCGTATTTGGGAGACTTCTTTGCTGAACACCTTCTTCTCCCTCCTACTCATGCCCGTATAGGAGGGACCACCCAGGACCGTGCGCCCGTGGATACCTCAGGCTCCTCCCGAGCAGCTTCCCGCTCCATCACTTGGCCTTCTTCACGTCCACGCGTATGATGCAAAGGTCCCTCATGCTCCCCCACGGTCGTTCGGACCACCGCCTCCGGTCGCGCCATAGGCGTTACAGTAGGCCTGGATTGCATGGCAGCTCCTTGGACTTGTGCTTCGAGCATCCTCTCCACGAGCCCCGCCAACCGGTCCAAGCGCTCCTCCAAGCGCCCCATCCGATCCTCTCGTGACTCCTCTCGGCTGGACACCTCTTGCACGCGCGCCTCCTCCTCCGAGCGCTGAGCGTCCTCCTCGCCTTCATGGGGTGCCGTGACAGTGCCAAGCCTTGTGACAGCTATTCCTCGATCTTCCACGCTCCTAAACTCTGATACCACTTGATCCAAATGCCCTCCACGGTTCTAGGGTGTAGCCGTGAGTGCCTCGGATGTAAATAGGATCTAGGGAAGAACAAGTTCTATTACCCTATATGATTTAAGTAGAAAAGAAGAGTTGGCCGGTCACCAACACCGTGCATAACTCACTTACTAACACTCTCAACAAAAACCCCTTACAATCCTCTAGGTTGCCACACAACACGCGGCCTCCCTAGATCTGTTGTGCTCGGACATCCCAAGCCCCTTTGCCTACCCGGTCAAAGGAATTCAATACCCCACTACATGTGCAATAAACATATATAAATAGAAAGAATAAACATGACAAGGATGTGCAGCCACTTGCAACTGCTGGCGCCCCTTCGGCTCCCTACTGACATGCCTGGCCGCGCGCGCGTCTGCCCGACTTCTTGACCCCATGCGCTCCCGCGTCCTGCGCCCATTCGGGCCCATGCGTGCCCGTGCCTTGCGCCCGCGCGCCCGTGTCAGCTGCGATTCTCCCCCGCGCGCCCGTGCGCCCGTTGAAGTCCTCACCTGCGCGCGATGCCTGCACACGCCGCCCGCGCGCCCGCGCCTCTTAGCCTCCAGCGCGCCCGTCCGCGCGCCCGCAGTAATCCGGTCCCCGCACTCATGGTCGGCTAAGGCATGTCACGCATCCAAGTCATGTTGCACGCACCTCGACCCAAGAGCCTCCTGGATCATAGTGAACTCTCCGTATTGCCATTAACGGCCTGGGAGAGTGTTCCTTCTCCATTTGTTTTGGGTCTTCCTGGTCAGGAGAACACTGTTTCCTGACGTCTTCTACTCGCTTAGGAGATCTCCTCGGACTTATCAACTGCTGTCTACTGGGCTTCTGGTCCTTCGTCTAAAGATATTTCGTGGTCTTCTTTTCTGCTGAACGTGTTCTTCTCCCTCCTCATGCCCGCATCGAAGGGACCACTAAGGATACAATAAACTCTCCGTATTATCATTAGCGGCCGAGGAGAGTGTTTATTATGAGTCTCGTATTTGACAGACTTCTTTACTGAACACCTTCTTCACCCTCCTACTCATTCCAACATAGGAGGGACCACCCAGGATACACTGAACTCTCCGTATCGCCATTAGCGGCCTGGGAGAGTGTTCTTTGTCCATTTGTTTTGGCTCTTTCCGGTCAGGTGAAAACTGTCTCCTGACTTCTTCTGCTCGCGTAGGCGATCTCCTCGGACTTAACAACAGCTGTCTACTGGGCTTCTGGTCCTTCGTCTCAAGGGATTTCATGGTCTTCTTCTCTACTGAACGCGTTCTTCTCCCTCCTCATGCCCGCATCGAAGGGACCACCAAGGATACAATGAACTCTCCGTATTACCATTAGCGGCCGGGGAGAGTGTTCATTAAGAATCTCGTATTTGGGAGACTTCTTTGCTGAACACCTTCTTCTCCCTCCTACTCATGCCCGTATAGGAGGGACCACCCAGGATATAGTATTACTATTAACGGCCTTGAAGAGTGTTTTTTCTCCATTTGTTTTGGCTCTTCCCGAGCAGGTGAACACTGTCTCTTGACTTCTACTACTCGCTTAGGCAATCGCCACGGACTTCTCGGCCGCTGTCTCCTAGTGCTTTTGGTCCTTTGTCTCAAGGAATTCCGTGGTCTCTTCTCTGCTGAATGCGCTCTTCTCCCTCCTACTCATGCCCGCATCGAAGGGGCCAATCAGAATACAGTGAACTCTCCGTATTGCCATTTGCGGCTGGGGAGAGTATTCATTATGAGTCTCGTATTTGGCAGACTTCTCTACTGAACACCTTCTTCTCCCACCTGCTCATGCCCGCATAGGAGGGACCACCTAGGATAGAGTGAAATCTCTGTATTGCCATTAACGGCCTGGGAGAGTGTTCTTTCCCCATTTGTTTTGGATCTTCCCGGTCAGGTGAAGACTGTCTCCTGACTTCTTCTACTCGCTTAGGTGATCTCCTCGGACTTCTCGACCGCTGTCTCCTAGGGCTTTTGGTCCTTCGTCTCAAGGGATTCGGTGATCTTCTTCTCTGCTGAACGCGTTCTTCTCCCTTCTACTCATGCCAGCATCGAAGGGACCTACCAGAATACAGTGAACTCTCCGTATGCCATTTGCGGCCGGGGAGAGTATTCATTATGAGTCTCGTATTTGGCATACTTCTCTGCTGAACACCTTCTTCTCCCTCCTACTCATGCCCGTATAGGAGGTGATGCGAGCACGATCAGCATGACCAAAGGAATGGAGCAGGATGCTCGTGACTCAGTTATTTCACGTATATGGGACCGAGCTAGAAAGTTAATGAAGACATTTTATTGGCTAAATAAGAGTACTTGGGCCAAACCAGTGGTACGTGAGATATTTCGGAGTGTTCTCAACAAAAGATTCCAGTCCAAGCACAAGCATGATACAACTAGTTGGGCTACACTAATCCATATTCTGCCCAATACAAAATCAAGCAAAAGAGGCTTTTGTGTTCATCATGTGGTTAAAATATACTTACATGGAAATGAAGGTATTTCGGCCTTATGTTCTTTCAATTAAGTTCGGCCAAGACACATGTTACTTGAGGAGATATTATAGGAATAGCTTAATTCGGCCAAAGCAAACAAGGAGCATGGTGGACCAAGTCAAAATCGACCAAGAAAGATCATCCACCATAATTCGGTTAAATATTTGTTTACCGCATTTTTATGAGAGGCTTGTTTGCCAAAATTTGTTAGATTTGCTTTTTATTAGGATTAGGAGTGATTTAGGGAGGAGATCTAGGAGATCCTTCCAAATCTAGTAGAGAATAATCTTTTCTTAGAATTAGGAGTGATTTAGGGATGAGATCTAGGAGGTCCTTCCAAATCTTGTTAGATATTTTGTTTTCTTAAAATTAGGAGTGATTTAGGGAGGATATCTAGGAAATCTCCATTATAACTAGGAAATCTCCATTATATCTAGGAAATCTCCTCGGACTTATCAACCGCTGTCTACGGGGCTCTGGTCCTTCGTCTCAAGGTATTTCATGGTTCTCTGCTGAACATGTTTTTCTCCCTCCTCATGCCCTTATCGAAGGGACCCCCAAGGATACACTTCTCGACCGCTGTCTCCTGGTGCTTCTGGTCCTTTATCTCAAGGAATTCTGTGGTCTTTTCTCTGCTGAACGCGTTCTTCTCCCTCCGACTCATGCCCACATCGAAGGGACTAACCAGAATACAGTGAACTCTCCGTATTGCCATTAGCGGTCGGGGAGAGTATTCATTATGAGTCTCGCATTTGGCATACTTCTCTGCTGAACACCTTCTTCTCCCTCCTACTCATGCCCACATAGGAGGGACCAACCAGTATACAGTTAACTCTTCGTATTTTTATTAGCGGTATGGAGAGTGTTCCTTTTTAATTTATTTTGGCTCTTCCCGGTCAGGTGAACATTATCTCCTGACGTCTTCTCCTCGGACTTCTCGACCGTTGTCTCTTAGGGCTTCTGGTCCTTCGTCTCATGGGATTCCGTGGTCTTCTTCTCTGCTGAACGCGTTCTTCTCCCCTACGTCATGCTGCATACGAGGGACACACCAGAATAAGTACCTCCTCGTATTGCCAATTACGCAGCCGGGAAAGAGTGTTCAATTATGGTCTAGTAATTCTGGCCAGCACATCTCTGCTATACACCCTTCTCCCTGGTACTCATGCTCGCATCGGAGGGACCACAAAGGATACAGTGAACTCTCCGTATTGCCATTAGCAGCTGGGAAGACTGTTCATTATGAGTCTAGTAATTTGCAGACTTCTCTGCTGACCACTTTTCCCTCCTAATAATGCCAACATAGGAGGGGCCACCCAGGATACAGTGAACTCTCCGTATTGCAATTAGCCGCCTGGGAGAGTGTTCTTTCTTCATTTGTTTTTGCTCTTCCCGTTCAGGTGAACACTAACTCCTGACTTCTTCTACTCGCTTTGGCAATCTCCTCGGTCTTCTCGACCGCTGTCTCCTGGGGCTTCTAGTCCTTGGTCTCAAGGGATTTCGTGGTCTTCTTCTCTGCTGAACGCATTCTCCTCCCTCCTACTCATGCCCACATCGAAGGGACCACCCAGGATACAGCGAATTCTCCGTATTGCCATTAGCGGCCAGGGAACGTGTTCATTGTGAGTCTCGTATTTGGTAGAATTCTCTGCTGAACACCTTCTTCTCCCTCTTACTCATGCTTATATAAGAAGGACCTCTTAGGATACTGTGAACTCTCCGTATTGCCATAAGCGGCCTGGGAGAGCGTTCATTCTCCATTTGTTTTTGCTCTCCGGTCAGGTGAACACTGTCTCTTGACTTCTTCTGCTCGCTTAGGCGGTCTCCTTGGACTTCTCGAGCGCTGTTTCCTGGGGCTTCAAGTCCTTCGTCTGAAGGGATTTCGTGGTCTTCTTCTCTGTTGAACGCGTTCTTCTCCGTTGAACGCGTTCTTCTCCCTCCTACTCATGCCTGCATCGAAGGAACCACCAAAGATATAGTGAACTCTCCGTATTGCCATTAGCGGCGGAGGAGAGTGTTTTAATTGTGAGTCTCGTATATGACAAACTTCTCTGCTGAACACTTTCTTCTCCCACCTACTCATGCCTGCATCGAAGGAACCACCAAAAGATACAGTGAACTCTCCGTATTGCCATTAGCGACCGGGGAGAGTGTTTTAATTGTGAGTCTCGTATTTGACAGACTTCTCTGCTGAACACTTTCTTCTCCCACCTACTCATGCCCGCATCGGAGGGACCACCCAAGATACAGTGAACTCTCCATATTGACATTAGCGGCCGGGGAGAGTGTTTTTTTTCCATTTCTTTTGGCTCTTACCGGTCAGGTGAACACTGTCTTCTTCTCCTCGCTTAGGTGATCTCGTCAGACTTATCAACCGCTATCTACTGGGTTTCTGGTCCTTTGCCTCAAGGGATTTCGTGCACTTCTTCTATGCTGAACGCGTTCTTCTCCCTCCTACTCATGCCCGCATCGAAGGGACTACCAAAGATACATGAACACTCCGTATTGCCATTAGCGGCCGGGGAGAGTGTACATTATTAGTCTCGTATTTGGCAGACTTCTCTGCTTGACACCTTGTTCTCCCTTTTACTCATGCCTGTATAGGAGGGACCTCCCAGGATACAGTGAACTCTCCGTATTGCCATTAGTGGCCTGGGAGAGTTTTCCTTCTCCATTTGTTTTGGCTCTTCCCGGTCAGGTGAGCACTGCCTCTTGACTTCTTCTACTCGCTTAGGTGATCTCCTCGGACTTATCAACCGCTGTCTACTGGGCTTCTAGTCTTTAGCCTCAAGGGATTTCGTGGACTTCTTCTCTGTTGAACGCGTTCTTCTCCCTCCTACTCATGCCCGTATCGAAGGGACCACCCAGAATACAGTGAGCTTTCCTTATTGCCATTAGCAATCGGGGAGAGTGTTAATTATGAGTCTCGTATTTGGCAGACTTCTCTGCTGAACACCTTCTTCTCCCTCTTACGCATGCCCGTATAGCACAGGATGTAGTGAACTCTAGTTTTTGCCATTAGCAGCCTGGGAGAGCGTTCATTCTCCATTTGTTTTTGCTCTTCCCGGTCAGGTGAACACTGTCTCCTGACTTCCTCTACTCACTTATGTGGTATTCTCAGACTTCTCGACCACTGTCTCCTGGGGCTTCTGGTCCATCGACTCATGGGATTACGTGGTATTCTCAGACTTCTCCGCTGAACGCCTTCTTCTCCCTCCTACACATGTCCGCATCGGAAGGACCAGCCAGGATACATGAACTCTCCGTATTGCCATTAGCGGCCGGGGAGAGTGTTCAGTATGAGTCTCGTACTTGGCAGACTTCTCTGCTGAACCCCTATTTCTCCCTTCTACTCATACCCGCATAGAAGGGACCACCAAGGATACAGTGAACTCTCTGTATTGCCATTAGCTGCCTGGGAGATAACTCCCGTGGGTTGGCTCCTCGTCCCTTGCCTATAAGGAGACAAGAACCTTCGGAATACGCCGACACCTAGACTCGTTGCCTATAGAGAGGCAAGAACCGTCGGTATACGCCTTGGACGCCACAATCGACTTCGGTGAAGTTTGGTTGATAAGTTCGGTAGTGGACGCCACGGATCTCTCCGATAAGTCCTAGACTTCTAAAAGAACCAAAGAGATTTCATAAACCTCACAACAATGAACACACCAAGTTGATTTGTATTGCAGCACCAAAGGGGTATTTATAGAGTACATAAGGAGGTGTAAAAGATGGTGGCCGGCCCTAACCCTAATAGTCTTGGCCAAAATCTTTCCTAAATTCTAAAAAAAAATAATCAAATCTAGGGAAAATCTAATCAACTTCCTAATTACATTAGGTATGGCCAAAATTTCCTGAAAGAGGAAATATAGGAAACCTAGAAAATCTTGGAATTAGGAAATCTAGGGAAGTAAGATCTAGGGAAGCACATGTGGCCGGCCCTAGGATCTTCTTAACCGAATTGAGGATATTTCGGCTATAAAGTAGCTTAATCAGATTGAGAATATTTCTCAAAATATCCTCTTGGCTGAGATGTGCCCTAGCTCTAACTTGAACCGCAGTTAGGCTCTATGCTTTGATTGTGCTTCTTGTGTCAATCAAGTCCTTTGTGTCCTTGTCCTCATCATTCCGTTCCTCTTGAAAAGGATTTGTCCTCAAATCGATACCTACATTAAAAGGAGATAAGTTAGTTACATTGAAAGTGGCACTTACATTATTCTCACCTGATAAGTCAAGCTTGTAGGCATTGTCATTAATGCGCTCTAGAATTTGGAAGGGTCCATCGCCTCTAGGATGCAGCTTAGATCTTCTTTGCGCCGGGAAATCTTTCTTTCCTCATATGCAGCCATACCCAATCACCGGGTTCAAAACTCAGCTTATGGTGCCCCTTATTGCTTATTAGCGTAGTGCTCATCCTCGCTTTCAATGTTGAGCCTTGCCTTTTCGTGTATCTGCTTAACAAAGTCAGCTTTCTTCTTCCATCTAAGTTTACATGCTCAAACATTGGTAATGGGGTTAGATCTAAAGGTGTCAAAGGATTAAATCCATAAACAATTTCGAATGGTGAAAACTTAGTAGCAGAATGAACACTACGATTATAGGCAAATTCAATATGCGGCAAGTATTCTTCTCATGTTTTGATGTTACTCTTGATAACAGCACGTAATAGAGTCGACAATATTCTGTTAACGACCTCAGTTTGCCTATCAGTCTGTGTCTGGCATGTAGTCAAGAAAAGCAGTTTAGTTGCTAACTTACACCACAAAGTTTTCCAGAAATAAAAAATTTTGCTTCTCTATCAGAAATGATTGTCCTGGGCATGCCATTCAGTCTAACAATCTCTTTAAAGAACAAATTAGTCATGTGAAGCATCATCAGTCTTATGGCAAGGAATAAAATATGCTATCTTGGAAAATCTATCCACAACCACAAAAATTGAATCCTTTCCCGTTTTAGTCCTAGGCAATCCTAACACAAAGTCCATAGAAATATCAACCCAAGGTTCATGAGGATTAGGTAATGGCATGTATAAACCATTGGGTTGCACTCGCGATTTGGCTTGCCTACAAGTTATGCATGTATCACAGACTCTAAAATGTCCCATCAAGCCTCCACCATGCGATTCCCTAACTAATAGGTCACGTAACGAACAATTTGGAATGCATAATTTATTTTCTCTAAATAGAAAACCATAATGCCGAAAATACTTATCTACTGCAGATTTCTCACAAGCATGAAAGTTCTTACAAAAGTCAGCATCCGAGGTATACAATTCTTTTATGTGCTCAAAGTCAAGTAATTTTGCATTAAGAGTAGAGATTAATGCATACCTTCGTGATAGCGCATCAGCAACGACGTTTTTCCTATAACCATTTTTTGTACCGAATGACATACGGAAACGCCTCTATGAACTCCATTTCCATCCGTTGCGTGTCTCTTGTTCAACTTGTGTTGACCCCTAAGGTGCTTCAAGGACTCATGGTCTGTGTGAATCACAAACTCTTTTGGTAACAGATAGTGCCACCATGTCTCTAGTGCACGAACAAAGCGTACATCTCCTTGTCATATGTTGGATAGTTCAGGGAGGCTCACTCAACTTCTCACTAAAATCATGCAATTGGTCTTCCGCATTGCATTAGGACCGCGACCGGATACCTATGTCAGAGCATTCACATTAATTCTTCAAAAAGATTAGAGAAATCAGGTAAACAAGTAAAATGAGCTTGAGTCGAAGCTTCCCTTAAGTGTTTGGAATGCCTTCTATTGTGCATCGCCCCACTTGAACCCGACGTTCTTCTTGATGACCCCGTCAATGGGGCGGCAATGCTACTGAAATCCCTGACGAACCTACTGTAAAAGCTTGCAAGGCCATGAAAACTTCGAACTTCAGTTACGCTTGTAGGAGTTGGCCATTCTTGTATGGCCCGAATTTTTTCTTCATCGACCTGAATACCTTGTGCACTCACAACAAAACCAAGAAAAACCAGCTTATCTATGCAAAAGGTGCACTTGCTCAGGTTAGCATATAAGTTCTCCTCCCTAAGTACAACCAAAACTTTCCTAAGATGTTCAGTGTGCTCATCAAAGTTTTTTTTTTGAGGAAAAGTAAGTTTCATAAATAAAAGAATAAAATTACAACCAAGCGCACATATCTGAGTGATATGCCGCAACAATCATAACAACATGCTACTATGTACTACAACTGACGACACAAATACAACCAACAACAGCAACTAAAAACCCGACTACAACCAACAACAACAACCAACCGAACCAAAAATACAACGAACAACATACACCCAAATACCAAAGACATCACTAGAAATATCACAAAATTACTAGTAATAACACAATTGACATCTTACCAAAGCGTATATGCCATAAGCGTTTGATAGCCTCGTGTTTGGATTGCCATCATCAACCCGTGAGGATATAAGAGAATGGTAGACGGAATGAAAGCCATCATTCGCTATATCTTCAGATCTTCTCTTTGTTCCTTCTTTCCATCTTGTATTCCGTTCCCGCCATAAGTATATTAAAGAAAGCCTCAAGGAGGTGTCGAAATGCAATATTAAGTAAGTGATTGCCACGCCATCTCCTTGCCGCCCATAGGATACCCTCCTTCCAACATGGTTTCGGCCATAAGAATTTTGCACGATGCCTAAGGACATCCACACACCTTCTTGAATACACACAATCAAAAAAGAGATGTTGATGTGACTCAACTGCTGCAGACTCACAAAGAAAGCAGTGAGTTGATGAAGAGATTCTTCCTATCCATGGTTTATCTCTCGTTGCTAAACGTTCTCGTACAGCAAGCCATAGAATAAAACAATGTCGTGGTACTCGACCAGTACCATCAAGCAAAGCAGCCCAAGCAACTTTTAGCCCTCGATGACGTAAGGCTTCATAAGCTGAAGCCGAAGTGTAAGCGCCTTGAGGGACTTAGTTAGTCCAAAAGGCAACGACCAGTACCTGAGGGACTTAGTTCTTACTGTATATAAGGATATCATCAAAATAGACAGCGACAAACTTGCCTATAAACGCTCACATTACATGGTTCATTAATCTCATGAAAGTACTAGGTGCATTAGTTAGTCCAAAAGGCATGACTAACCACCCGTATAAACCATGCTTAGTCTTAAACGCAGTTTTCCATTCATCCCCTTCTTTCATCCTTATTTGGTGATAACCACTTTTTAAGTCTACTTTAGAGAATATGCATACTCCATGAAGTTCATCTATCATATTCATCTAATCGGAGGGATGGGATGTCGATACTTTACGTGATATTGTGATAGCTCATCACAACTCATCTTTTCTCTCATATTTCTTTTACTACTCTCTTTTTTGCACTCTCTTTTTCTTTTGTTTACTCACTCACTTTTTCTCTCACTTGATTTTTTCTCACACTCTTGTTTCGTCGAATTCTCAAATTGATCTTCATGCACTTCCTTCGGGGTCAATGGTACTAGAATGATATTTCGTTGCTTGTAGTTGAAAGAGTACATGTTGGAGAAGCCGTCGTGGTTTGCCCTTCGGTCAAATTGCCGTGGTCGTCCTAGCAAAATATGTCCTACCTGCATTTGTACGACGTCGCATAGCACTTCATCTTCGTATTTACCAATTTGGAAAGAAACTTTCACCTGTCGATTTACCTTCACCTTACCACTATCGTTGAGCCATTCTAACTTGTAGGGTCTGGGGTGCTTAATTATTTGTAACCCTAGCTTTCTCCACCAATAAGGTGCTGGGCTACGTTCGTGCAACTTCCTCCATCAATGATCATACTGCACACCTGTTCTGTACGTGGCACCTTGCTATGGAATATTGTTCTCCTGCTGCAAAACTTGTCATCTTCTGGATATTTGTATGCTTATTCTTCTCCCTTTAACCAGCATCTCTTCCTCTTACGGGGTACTCCTCGTCGTTATCGTCCTCTAGAGATGGCATGCTCGTATTGTCTTCTTCGTCATCGGTATCGATCTCCCCATCATCAATGATCATCACCCTCCGGAGATGGCATGCTCGTATTGTCTTCTTCGTCATCGGTATCGATCAAGACTTGCAATTTATGGTAGAGCCCCCGGTAATAGTGGCTCGGTACAAACCTTCTTGTTTTCATCGGCGTGTCGGGGCTTTAGGCTTGGCTTGTAGTCTTCTCCTCCTTCTGGGGTAATTGGGCTTCCATGAAACTTGAGCCTTGGTTAAGTCTCGTAGTGTGGTTACCCTTTCCCTCTTGAGTTGGTTCTCACCCTGATAGCAACATGTACCATTGTCTTCCAACTCCACATAGTGTTGTAACCCCACCACATTTGCAATGTCATGGTTGAGTCCGCTCAAGAACTTTGTCATAGTTGACTCACGATCTTCCTCAATGTTAGCTCGAATCATCGTGATCTCCATCTCCTTATAGTTGTCCTCTACACTACTATTGTCCTGCTTCAAGACTTGCAATTTTTGGTAAAGCCCCCGGTAATAGTGGCTCGGTACAAACCTCCTCCGCATTATGGTTTTCATCTCCTCCCATGTGTCGATAGGCCGTTCTCCGTTCCTCCTTTTGCTAACTGTCAACTGATCCCACCATACAATAGCATAGTCAGAAAACTCTATAGCAGCTAGTTTTACCTTCTTAAGCTCAGAATATCGATGGCAATCAAAGACTAGCTCCATCTCCTTTTCCCACTCTAAGTATGCTTCGGGGTCGTTTTTTCTTGAGAAGATGGTATCTTCATGTTGATGCTTCCTAAATTGTTATCTTCTCGGTTCCGGTAACCTCGATTCAGCCCATATCTCCTATTGCCTTCTTTAGAACCGTGTTCTAATTCTCTATCGAATTCGTCTTCATAGAGATCAAGATCTTCTTCCCGTGTTCTTCTAGGATATGGTCCCTCTCGTCTTTGTGTGGTAGGATTACGTCGAGGTCGTCCAGCGCGCTCCTCCTCTAACTGGGTCAATCGTTCCATCATCCTCCTCATCTGACCCGTTATAGCTTCCCTCATCCTCCTCATCTGCCGTCGGGACCTCCGGCCTCGGCTCTTATGACGTCCTCTTCATTGTTCTCAGCCTCGTGCGGATCGAGTTCTTCTTCGGTGGCTCCTCTTAATGCATCATCATATGCCTCTTCGACTTCCTCCATTGAAAATCCAGTGATTGCATCGGTTATCTCCGCCTCCACAGCTGCCTCTTCGGTGACCCAATGCTTTACTGATTTTGGCACGATCACGGATCGGATCCCTGAATTTTCTCAACGGTTTGATATTCAGGAATTCAATAAACTTCGAGATCGGGTAGAAGGGTTGTTATCGCCGGTCCTATCTTCATCTAATGTTGCTGTATCGGATGCGTCGTCGTCGCCATCACCACCTATCGCTCCTCGGTTCCTGAATATGGTATCACCACGGCCACTCCGTGTTGCCGTTGATGGAGGTGCTATGAATATGAGCGCCGTTTCGATGATGTCTGGCTCTAGTGTAGTAAACCCTAATGCATCCACAGGTTCTCTCACCTTGAATTCTATTGCTGCTGGCTTTTCAAGTAATACTAGTGCTACCATGGGTACTTCATCGATTGATTCTATTCCATGGATTCCTCGTGAGACAGTGCATGCTACTATGCCACGTGCGGCTGTTGATAATTCGGCCATGCATGCCAGTCCTCTTGCAGCCGCGAGCCCAGCCACTATTGCACCGATCAACCCTTCTTCAATTGCTGGTCTGCAGGCAATATCACCTCCTGCTGCTGTTAATGTTGCCTCTGCTGCTGAAACCATTCGGCGTAATGGTGTTTCTTCCTCCTCTAATACGCCACCTTTGACATTTGGCTCTTTTGCTGCACCAATTTGGGGAAATCTTCCTTCAACTATTCTAAAAGAACATCCTTACAGTATGTACCACCACAAAAAATTGAAGGTAGGGTTTAGGTGAAGCCAACATATCAACAAGTACTACACGGAATGGAGCGTTGGAAGCATACTCTTGTTGGGTACTTCATTGGAAGAAAGCCTTATTTCCTTTCTTGGAGAAGTTTGTTCGATCAATGTGGAAGAACTTAGTGGAGATGAAAGCTACTGCAAATGGGTTCGTGTTTTTTCGGTTCTCATCGGAGGATGAAATGATGAACATATTGGAAGGTGGTCCGTGGATGGTTGATGGGCAGCCATTGTTTCTTGACACCTGGAAACCTGGTATGTCTCTAGTGAAACATATACATAATGAAGTACCTGTGTGGGTCAAACTTCGAAATTTGCCTACGGAATTGTGGACCAACGAGGGACTTAGTGTTGTTGCTAGTGCGGTGGGGAAACCGCTCTTTCCTGATATGGTTACAGCAAAACAGGAACGTATTGACTTTGCGAGTATGTATACTTATTAATGCGGAGGTTGAATCCCATGATTCTTTTGAGGTGATAATCCTGATGAGATTTTCGGAACATTGTCTTGTTGCTGTTGATATGAATGGATACCCAACAGGTGCTCTAATTGCAAAGTGTTTGGTCATGCTACTTCCACTTGTCCTAAACATCCAACACCACCAAAGGTAGACCGTGAACCACCAAAGGCCCGCACGGAGTGGCGGAGGGTGTCCAAGGGTCGCACTATAGCTGATCCAATGACATCTAGTGTGATTCAGTCTCGCGTGATAAACGAAAAATACTGGTGTGACGGCCTGCTGATGTAGCTAGTTCGAGTGTTGGTGTGAGGCGTAGGGCTGTTGCTGGTTCGGGTGCTGTTGAGAGGGTTGCTGTTGTTGCTGACTCGGGTGCTAGAGTGAAGGTTGCTGATGTTGCTGGTTCGAGTGGTGTTGCGGGGGTTGATGATGCTATTGAACCGGGAATTCAAGAAGAAGTGGTACATATTAGAGCTGCTATTATTACGAATGATGTTAAAGGTACCTCTTCATCTGTAGCTACTACTACTCCATCTATTATAGTGTCCAATCCGTTTGATGTACTTGGGGATGATCTGAATGTGGGTGAGGAAGTTATTTCTAATCCTGCTGTTACTTCTGAGGGCCCTAAAAGCTTTGAAGCCCTTGAAGAGGTTGTCCCATGATTCCTATCTTATGTTGGAATGTTCGTGGCCTAAACACTTTAGGTCACACTACTTCGGTACGGCAGTTGATATCGAAGTACGGTTTAAAGTTTGTGGGGCTTGTTGAGACGAGGGTGGCGGCTGGTAAAGCGCAAATCATAAGTTCTCGGATCTGTGAGAATTGGACATGGTATTATGATTATGTGGATGGACCGGGGAACCGAATTTGGCTCGGCTGGGATCCAGGGTTTGTATCCGTTGATGTTGAAGATTCTTGTACACAGGTGGTACATTGCAAATTAGTGTCTCTTGGTGAGAGGGATACAATTACAGTCTCGGTGGTCTATGGCTTGCACACTATCCAAGAGAGACGGCACCTTTGGGATCAACTTCTATTAAAGGCCACATCTTCTAATAATCAGTCTTGGATTGTGATGGGAGACTTTAATACTGTGCTACACGAAAATGAAGTGAGAGGAGGACTTGTAGAGGATGATGATCTTGTGGATTTCAATGCTTGTGTGGTGGCGGCGGATCTTACTACTCTACCAATGACGGGTCATTTTTTCACATGGTACAACCGTCAACCGGGGAATAGGGCTATTTGGAAGAGGCTAGACCGGATTCTTGCAAATCCAAGTTGGCTACTCAACTATCCTTCTCTTTCTTATAAGAGTGATAATTACCTCTGATCACTCACCGCTCATTGTGGATTTCGGGATGTCTCCGAATATTAAAAGGAAAACCTTTAGGTTTGACAATTTTTTGGCAAATGAGCTAGGTTTCCTGGAGATCGTTGATTCGGTGTGGAAGCATCACATTGTTGGTACAGCAATGTATTCAGTTGTCAAGAAGCTTAAAGCTCTAAAGCCACACTTCCGGAGTATGAGGAAGAAAAAGGTAATCGAGTCAAAATGTTTTGCAAGCTAACCATTTCCTTTCTATCTGTCAGGAGCTTCTTACTAAGTATTATAATGATGATTTATTGCTACGACTTGAGATATATTGTCGTCATCTATATTACAAGGCTGCCAGGATGGAGCAAGCGGCTATTGCTCAACGAGCTAAGCTGAATTGGCTTAAAGATGGAGACCAATGCACAAGTTTCTTCTTCAAGAAAGTGGCTATGCAACGAGTGCAAAATCGCATTGTTTCGATTGAAGATTTGCATGGGGTGGAGATTCTGGAATCGGATGCAATCCGAGATGAACTGGTTCGGTTCTATTCGGATTTATTGGGGAAATCTTCACATACTAATATGCTTCATGCTAATCGTATTCAAGGCTTTGTTCGATGCTCACTCTCTCAAGAACAAGCACATGCAATGATTAATTGGGTTTCTAAAGAGGAGATTTATGCGGCATTATTGTCTATTCCGAATGATAAAGCACCTGGACCGGATGGCTTTACTTCTGCATTCTTTAAGGCTGCGTGGAATATAGTGGGTGATCAGATTACGGCGGCTGTTCAAAATTTTTTTGAAACCGGCAAGTTGCTCAAGGAGATCAATTCCACCCTTATAACCTTAATTCCCAAGGTAACTTCGCCACGAAAAGCAACTGATTTCCGACCTATTTCGTGTTGTAATGTGCTTTACAAGATTATTTCTAAAATCATTACGAACCGGATGAAGGCTTCCCTTACGGATTTAGTACACTGCTCACAAACAGCATTTATTTCCGAGGCGAATACGTGATAATTATCCTCTGCGCTAAGAATTATGCAAGGCATATATTGCCAAAGCCTATGAATGGTAGAATGGGACTTTCATATTGCAGTTGAAAGCATGAATTTTCATCCAAAATTCATTCATTGGGTTCGATCTTGTATATGCACATCTTCCTTTTCTTATCAATATTAATGTACGCAGAAGTTTTTTCAAGGTGCTAGGGGTCTTACGGCAAGGGACCCACTCTCCCCTATATTTGTTTACCCTGGCTATGGAGTTCTCTATGCGAATTATGCATTATCACTTATTGCCTTCGTGAATCCGTTATATGCCGATATCATTCGGAGGTGTGGACGACGGGAACTTTTATGTTAACTTTTGCCAGATGATTTTATTACTATTCTGTGCTGCTTGATCTGCCCTCTATTGGGGGTGATGAAAAGAAGAGGGTTGGATTAATTTCTGAGATTATCTGGACTTCGAGCGAATCCCTCCAAGAGCAACTTCTTTGTTTCGGCCAAGTCCTGTTCCCTCCCATGAGGCATTCATCCCAAATTAGGGCTACCAACATGGTCATCTTTCTCAATGCGGAGGCTCTCTTGTGCCAGTGCCATTTTATAACCTCAAGTCACTCTCCAGCTGATTGCAAATCACTTATTCAGCGCATGGACATGAAGATTGGGTCATGGCTGGCTCGGTCGCTCTCCTATGCGGGCCGGTTACAACTTGTAAAATCTGTACTAAGCTCTTTACATATCTACTGGTCAGGTATTTTCTTGCTACCTAAAGGAGTTACTAAGTTACTTGAATCCAAGATTAGACAAAAAACTTTAACTTATTTTTTTTGGGGGGGGGGGTTTTGGTCATAGTGCGGGAGGCTATTGCCGAAGGTGGGTGGACCTGAAGGTTGCTTGCCAAAGGAAGAAGGGGGACTGGGAACGATCTATCACTACGATTAACAGGGCTCTTAATGCGACATCTATGGAGTATTATCTCAAAGGATCCTCATTCTATTTGGGTTTCATGGATTCTAGCTACCCGGCTACATAACACATCTATATGGAGAGTGGGTATCTCGAATAGTACGGCATGGAGTTGGCGTCAATTGCTTAAACTCAGAACTCGTATATTGCCCTTTATTCGGTTCTGTATTGGGGATGGTAGCCAGACGCTTTTATGGCATGATCCATGGCTAGAGGGGAAAACTTTGTTACATTGGTTCCCGAGAGGACCGGTAGTGCTGGGATTGCCACATGACTCTTTACTTCGAGAGGTTATTACTCCGGAGGGATGGAGGTGGCCGAGCGAGAATCAAGTGGAATTTATTGAGATCAATCGGATACTCCCCGATGTACGACCATTCGCATCGGATAGCATTGCTTGGACCCTAACCTCTTCGGGTGCTTATACCTCGGCATCAGCCTATGAAGCATTACGGCACCGGGGGGCAAAAGTTCCTTGGGCAAGGCTCTTGGAGGGTAAAGGACGCATTCCTCGGCATAATTTCATTTTGTGGCTTGCTATACGTGAGAGTCCAACACGGGAGAGCCGTGGATAGGGGGATGGTGGATGCCTCATTGTTATTTATTGTGAAGATTTAGCGGTTGAAATCTCATTCACATCTTTTCTTGATTGCAGATACTCACGACGTTGCTTTGGAATTCCTAAAACGGCCGAGCATGTTTTTGTATGGCCGACTGTTTGCATGGCAGCAGGTTATATTGTGGGCGGCATCGAAAATTGGAGAAGCAAAAATTGTGATTAATTTGTGTTTAGGAGTCTTTTGGCGTCACTTGTTTATCATATATGGCAAGAAAGGAATCATAGGTGGAAGGAAGATAGGAGAAGACGACCACAACAAGTTGCTAATGATGCATTCCAAGTCGTACATCAGCGTATCACCTCATTAGAGCTTGTAGATAATCTACAAACATGTGTCTAAAGCGGTTCTATGGCGTGTTGCTTGGTAGTTTGTTGTCTTTTTAGCATTGTGTTATTTATGTTGTATGGTTGTATGGTTATCATTGTAGTGGTGTTTTAAGTTGTAATACATAGCAGTCTGTTGCTATGATTGATTGCGGCATAATTCCTCGATGTGTGCCTTGGTTGTTAACTTCACTTTCGTTATTTATGAAAATTACCTTTCCCCAAAAAAAGAAAGTCCGAATTATGAGACATTTTCCTGCAATAAATGTTAGTAGAAAAAATAAATTGTTCTCACTTCAGTCCCTCACGTGGATTTTCGCTCAATTCGCTGGTGGTGCACTAAATTGGCTTTTTCCCTCTAATGATCTTACCGCACTGCCTCTTTCCACTCGTGAGAAACTCTCTATCGAACTAAAAGACAATTCAAGGAGCGAAAACTCTAACGTCCACCTAGGACCCAACAAAAGATCTTGGTAATCTTTGTGACAATCCAAAAGATAAATCTAGGATTCTAACCTAACACTTTCAGTTTTCCGAGTTTTCGATGGCTAGCAATTCGAAGGTTCAAGAACTACTTTGTCGATATTAGATCTAAGAGCAAACTATACACAACAAACATATTCTTCCACCTTTTTTTTTTTTTTGACTTCGAATTTCGGCTTTCTCTTCCTTTTCTCACTTTTTTTTATTACTTTTTTTTTGCTGGTTACTGTTCACGGAACAGTAATTTTCATTTTTTCACTAAGGCCGAACTACAAAACTTCAGAAAAAAAAAAAATCGAAAAAACCTTGTTCTAGTTTCTGAGCTCTGATACCAGATGATACGATTCGGTGCTCCTCGAATCCAAATTCGACTTGCTCCGATTCGCTTGTTGCTC
>MJHO01000413.1:22149-32177 GCA_002076135.1 Xerophyta viscosa | reverse complement strand
TTTATAGAGTACATAAGGAGGTGTGAAGATGGTGGCCGGCCGTAACCCTAATAGTCTTGTCCGAAATCTTTCCTAATTCTAGAAAAAAATCAAATCTAGGGAAAATCTAAATCAACTTGCCTAATTACATTAGGTATGGCCGAAATTTCCTTAATGAGGAAATATAGGAAACTTAGAAAATCTAATAAGATCTAGGAAAGCACATGTGGCCGGCCCTAGGATCTTCTTAACTGAATTGAGGATATTTCGACTATAAAATAGCTTAATCAAATTGAGAATATTCTCAAAATATCCCCTTGGCCGAGATGTGCCCTAACTCTAACTTGAACCGCAGTTAGGCTCCAAGATTTGGATCATCATGACATGATTATGGTCTTTGGGCTTGATCTTGCTTGCCTCGGTCCAAAGTCCTTGAATAAATTCATGAAGTGATTCTTTGAATCTTCTAGCTCGAGCCCTTGTAATAGGTCCAACTGGAACTTGAATGCGCTCCGAGTCCTCTTTGATAGTGCTTCTGGTGTTAGTCGAGTCCTTTGCGTCCTTGTCCTCATCAATACTAACGGGCACAGGCGTCTTTCTCACTTCCCGAACAAGCTGTAAACTGGGTTCCCTTCTCTTCCTAATCAGACGTAGTTTGCTTTTTTAGCGCACTACGTCTTATCTGACTATGTTTGCTCCTTCCCCGACGGATCAAGGGCCGCCTTGTTTTTCTCTTTTTTAGCACCTCACTAATTGAAAGCTTCACTCACACGCACGTCTGCTTATCTTTCTGATGGGTCCCTCACTTGACCGGGAGTTGGGCATATGGCTGTCGAAAGTCAGTTAATGCCTAAAAAATAGAGTACACTATTCTTTCATTCACTAAAAGGAGAGAATGCCGATAAACATATCCATACGACGAGAATTGGAAAGTAGAGCAATGAGGCTAGGCCAATCGGCTGCGTCATACGCAAGCGTAGTCTTCAGTCATGTACAACCTTGTGTGCATATTACCAACCACTACAAGAAATTTGGTCTTTAAAAGCCAACTTTTTAAAAGCCAACTATTTTTGACTTCTAAAAATGGCTTTCTAAAGCCAAATTGTTTTTTAAAGCCAATTTTTTAAAGCCTTAAAAAATTTATTTTTTAAAGCCAATTTTAACTTAGCTGCTAATAATATATTTTTTGAGGCCAAACTATTTTGTTGGCATTTGATTTTATAACACTCTAAAGCCAAAATGTTGTTGGCTTCAAAAACTATATATTTTTAAGGCCAATATTTAGTCAACCTCTAATAAATTAACTTTTTGAAGCCAAATTAGTTTTGGCTTTAAAATTGCTAACTTTTTGAGACCGAATATTTAGTTTGGCGTTCTAATCATTTAATTTTTTTGAAGTCAAATAATTTTGGCTTTAGAAATTTCTAACCTTTTAAGGCCAACTAATTAGTTGGCCTTTACATACTAGCTTTTTGATGCCAATATAATTTTTGGCTTTTAAAATTGCTAACTTTTTAAGCCGATAATTTTAGTTGGCCTCTAATTAACTTGACTTTTTGAAGCTAAAATAATTTAATTGATTTATTCCGTGTTTGCTTATTTTTGAATGATTTGAAATTTAATATGGAATTGAATAAATGCTGTCTGGGCTAATTTGCCCCAATTCGAAGGTGAATGTCTCGAAATACATTAAAACTATACCACAACTCTGACAAAGAACACCCCAGAACACCTACACAAAACTAAGAACACCCCCAGCTTTTTCTTGCGAAATTTAGAACATGCTTTAGTTAATTTTAATATATTTCGAGTAAATTAAAATCATAAAAAAATGAAAGAAATGTCAAAAATGACTAAAAAAAAACAACTTACTCGGCAATAAAAGAAGTATAAGATATATTTTGCAAATTGTTGAACATTTTTAGATAATTTTTAAATATTTTTACTTTCTCAATTAGTGAAGGAAGCATCACAAAATATATACGAAATATATTGAAACTCTACCACGACTCCTAGAACACCCCGAACATAAACTCAGACACCATCAGAACACTTCAGATTTTCTACAGAATTTAGAACATTTGTAGGTAATTTTTAAATGTGTCGAGTAAATTAAAATATAAAAAATTAAAATAAAATGTCAAATATTACTAAAAAATCATAGTTCACTTGGAAACAAAAAAAGAGTTATTATAGATATATTTTTGTGAATTTAGAACATCTGAGATAATTTTTAAATATTTTTTATTTCTCAAATAATGAAGGAAGCATCAGCAAAATATTCTTGAAATATATTGGGAAATTCCCCTCCGACGACTCCTAAGAACATCACAGCACAATCCAGAACACCCCACAAACTTTTCTACAAATTTTAGAACATATTTAGGTAATTTTTAATATGTTTCGAGTGAATCAAATCATAAAAAATCAGCGAAAATGCCAAAAGTTATGAAAAAATTACAGTCACTCGAAAACAAAAGAGGGTTATTATAGATATTTATTTTGCGAATTTAGAATATTTTTAGGTAGTTTTAAATATCTTTATTTTCTCAAATAATGAAGAAAGCATAATAAAATATGCTCGAAATACATTGAAACTCCACCACGACTTCTAAGAACACCCCAGAATATTCATGCACAACCCAGAACACCCCAATTATTTCTGCAAATTTAGAACATTTTTTGATAATTTTTAATGTGTTTCAAGTAAATTAAAACATAACAAAATAAAAAAAATATCTATAATACCCTCTTTTGTTCCAGAAAACAGTAAGATTTTTATAATGTTTGGTATTTTTTGATTTTTATACTTAATTTATTTTTTTTGAAAACATTAAAAAATTGTATAAAAATATTCTAAATTTGCAGACAAATCTGTGGTGTTCTGGGGTTTCTGAATTGTGTGGGGTGTTCTGGGTGTACATAGAAGTTATGTAGATTTCAATGTATTTCGAGTAAGAGTTTGTGATGCTTCCTTCATTATTGTCGTGGAGAAAAATAAAAAATATTAAAAATTAGCTAAAGATATTCTAAATTCCGCCAAAAAATTTTATAAATGAACCCTCTTTGTTTTTGTGTGGAAGCTATAATTTTTTCGTAATTTTTAGCATTTTTTATTTTTTTTAATTTAATTGTAGATAAGGTCATATGCCTATTCAAATTGAAATGCCCGCTTAAATTTGAGTTTGCCGCTCCAAATAAAAAACTGAGGAAATTCTGAAACCCTCTTAAGCTCTGGTGTTCTCCCTCTCTCTCTCTCTCTCTCTCTCTCTCTCTCTCTCTCGATCTTCCTATCTCTTGTCGGTTGCCCCCTCTCTCTCCATGTACTACTCGGGCTTGCATCAGCCGGCAATCCGCGGTCGGATTGATTGTGCCGACCTCGAGCCATCTCTCTTGCTCGATCTCTCGGTCTCGAACTCGCCTTCCTTTGTCCCTTTCATGATGCGTTCGGACGCTTGCGTCGCCGGTAATGGCCTGCATTACCCTCATCTATCGTGGCATGGTTGTTCTTCTGTCGCCACCATTGAGCTCTGGTATGCCGTCATTGGTCTTTGTGCTGCTCCACAAAACACATTTATACTTGGAAGAACGACGTTTGTTTACAGCTGTTAAAAAATGCCGTATGAAATTTAAATAATTTTATGCTTTGGATCCTACTTCCTCTCTTAAGAGCAAATTTTCAAGTCGTGGCTCATAGTCATATCATTTGTTAGCTTTTTTTGTTCGTGTCTCATCATTAGGTCTAAACATTTGGTTGTGGCCGATTTGTATAGTAGTATTGCTGAGGCTACCTCAATGTTTGCTATAATGTTAGATTTTGTTTTTGCTAGTTGTCATTCTTAAAGAGAGATTCAACAATGATTTGCGCGTCATGGCCAATTACCTGTTCGAGTACGAGGTTTTGAAGCAATTCGTAAGCTACTTTTTACTTTTAAATGCTATGCTAAATACTACCGACAGGTGAAACTGTAGCATGAGTTTTACAAGATGCGCACGGTAATTATTAATCGCATTGTCATACTTTTCTACGAAACGTTCTTATTAGAAGCAATAATTTATCCAGAGTTTATTTTCCAAAACATGTATATTGATTACAAATAAGTTGAATTGGTTTGAAATATATTGATTTGACAAGCTCTTTTCACCTGCACATTTAACAATTTGTTCCAGCTCCAACAACTGTCAAAGGTGTCAAGTGCTACATTTATGTAATTTTACATAAATTGCGATTAACTGGTAGTTAGTATGACTAGCTCTAAGCTTGGAGGCAATAGTAAATGCCATCTTTGGTGATTTTGAGCTGGCCGTTGTTTTTGAAAGTAGGTTGATTGTTCTAGTACTCTAGCATGTACCATTTATGTCTCGTGAGTGTTGCATATAATAATTTTTTAGCATTTAAACTTTGAAATTAAACGCATTAATCAATATAAATTCTCTTTAGAATCATGGTAATATTGAAAGATGCTCCAGTTTCTACCATCATCCTATTTCTTCTCTTCCTCATAGCTGCCAGAATTGATATTAGCAAGTGTAGTTTACATAAGCTTTGTGATTGTATAATTATCTTAAGTGTCACTGATCTGCTTGTTTTCATGATCGCATCTGTAGAGGTATAGCTTGACTAGATGGCGTGAACTCATAAAAGAGAAGGCAGAACCAGCTGATTTAAGAGCTTTCTCCACTTTAATTCATCTTCATGCTGATCGTCCTGGTCGGAGTTTTTTTGGTTAAAAATGCATTCTTGTCGAAGTGGATGATGAAATTGTGGATTGCAAGGCAATCTTGCCCAGAGTTTTAAGAACTTCCTCTACTTTAAAAATACATATCTTATTCAGACTATGATGCAAATATAAATTCGTAGATTGTATGACAACCTTGGTATACATCCATTGCTCCATGCTTCCATTAGGATGAATACAAGTATTAGTGCTTTGAAGTTATTGCTCTCAAAATCAATGCTAGAAACCACAAACTGCAAAACTAATATATTCATAAGTTTATTCTAACTGGTACTAATATATTTGTATTGTTATTTGATTCGTGAAATGAATTAAGTGGTTTGGAGCATGTAGCATCTCTTCGTAAAACCTGGTTGTGGAATTCGTAGAAGAGTAACTTAGTGAAAGATTTGAAAAAAAAATAGGGGAGCTCAGGAAATTTTTATAGGAGATATGCATGATTCATATGTATATGTTTGATTGTTTATCATATTCTACGATTATTCTCGTTGATTGATTGTGGGAAGAATTTCTTTTTCTCTACGACTGAAATTTATCTTTGTTAGTTTGGACTTATATATTTACATTTACTTCGCAGATGGTTTCTCGTCTAGGAACATGTCTTGGTTTTCTAGAAGCACTTGGTCATGAAGTGGCAAAAAGATATCAATATTTTGACGACACATATGAGAGCTTTTTTATTTATTTCTTTGTGTACATAATGTATTTGTATTATTCGTTTTTATATTTTGTAAACTTTAAATTACACTCACTTTTACATGTTATAAAAGTTATTTCTTTTATTAAACTTGTATATTTGCAACCAATTTTATATTGGCAACAAATGATATTAGGAGCCAATTAAATTTGGCTTTTAAAGAATTTGTTATCTAAAGCCAATTCCCCAGGTGCTTTTTAAATCAAACTTGAAGCCGATTAGATGTTGGCTTTAGATAATTTGGAGGCCAAATAAAGTCGGCCTTTAATGCATATTTTTTCCGCAAGCCAAATTAATATGGCTTTGAAATGATCTGAAAACTAATCCGGTATGGCTTTAGATACTTAGAGGCTAATATGCATAGTTTTCAGAAGCCAATATTATATGGCCTTTAAATAACCTAAAGGCAATTTGGCATTGGCTTTAGAAAACTTTAGAGGCTAAATAAAATTGGCCTGTAGTTATATATTTTTCAGAAGCCAATATTATATGGCTTTTAAATTGACACCGAAGCCAACCAAACATATTGGCTACAGCTGACTTCAGAGGGCCAAATGAGAGGATGGCGGTCTATTAAAACAAACTCATCAAGGCCAGCTAATATTGCCTGCTGAAAAGTCTTTTTAAAAGCCAACTATTTATGTTGGCCTCGCAATACTTTAGTGGCGAACTTCAGGAACCAACCGCTGAGGGCCAACTTTGGCCTCGCATTTTTCTAGAGGCCGCAAAAAATAGTCTATAGAGGCCGATTTGCTTGGCTTTTGAAGGGCATTTTTCTTGTAGTGCTGCCTCGCGCCCGCGCGCCTCTGGTCTGCCTCGCGCCCGCGCCCGCAGTCCCACGTCCGCTGTCCCGCGCCTGCAGTCCCGCACCCGCACTTGACTTCCTGGCCACCCGCGCCCACACGCGGCCTGCACCACTTAACCTTCCCACGCGCCCATCCGCGCTGCCCGGCACCTGGTCAGGTCCACCCATGCCCGTGCTTCGGCCAAGTCATGCAACCATCTTTGTTGCCTTCGCCTTGACCCAAGAGCCTCCTGGATCAGTAGTTCTCATTAAACTCATTCTCGTCACGGGCGTAGATATCGCGTCGATTTCTCTTCTTCATGAGGCGTAGATAGCATTAGTTCTCATTTAAACTCTTTCTCCTCACGAGACGTAGATCTCGTGTCATTTTCTCTTAATCATGAGACGGTACGTTCTTATAAAAAATTTCTTTCTCATCACAGAGGCGAGATCTCATATTCATTTCTCATTAATCATGGAGGCGTGTTCTCATAAAAAAATTTTTTCTCATCCACAAGGCGTAGATCTCGTATCATTTTCTCTTATCATGAGGCGTACCAGTTTTCATTGAAATTTCTTTTCTCCTCACGAGACGAAGAATCTCGTATCATTTTCTCTTAATCATGAGGCGTAGTTTTCATGAAATTTCTTTCTCCTCACGAGACGAAGATCTCGTGTCATTTTCTCTTAATCATTGAGACGTAGGTTTCATTAAAAATTTCTTTCTCATCTACGAGGCCGTAGATACTCGTATCATTTTCTGCTTAAATCCATGAGGCGTAGCTTTCTCGTTAAAAATCTCTTTCTCCTCACGAGAAACATAGATTTCTCGTGTCCATTTTCTCTAATCGATGAGGCATAGTTCTCATAGAATCTCTCTCATCACGAGGCGCAGATCTCGTTGTCATTTTCTCTTCTTTCATGAGGCGTATTCTCATTAAAAACTCTTTCTGTCACGAGGCGTTAGTATCCTCGTGTCATTTTTACATCATTCATGAGCGTCGCGTAGTTCTTTAGGCAAAACCTTTCTCATGAGGTATGTAGTGCTCGTGTCGAATTGTCCCTCCCTTTATGAGGGTGTAGTTCTCATGAAGATTCTTTTTCTCCTCGTGAGGCGTAGTTCTCGTGTCAATTTCACTCTCATGTCGACTGTGCTCAAGGGACACTAATCATCTCACTTTTAGTAAAATGCACAAGTGACGAAATGAAAGATCTCTCGTCTCTCTCGCCGGACAAAATGTGGTATCTCTTTTATCTTTGTCTAATCCTTTTTCAAATGATTAGACAAAGAGGGCAATTGGTTGACACCCCCATTTTGTCCGGGCACAAAACTCTTAGGGGGGGGGAACACATCATATTACAACATATGCGTGTATATATATATATATACAAACACATATATACCTACAACATATACATATTAATTTCATATTAAAAAAATTACCTTTTATTCAAAAAAAAATAAAAAAAAAGTAAATTGAGGGATGGGAGCCACCCATTCGCCCCATTCACCATCACTCCACCATCCCCTCTTATTTTTCTTCCTTCAAACCTTACCTCCTTCTCCATTTTTCTCCCTTACATACCACCTCTGCCAAATCACTCATCTCCTTAATAAACCCTATAAAATACACACTACACACTAACAAAAAAAAAAAAAAAAAAGAGGAGAGAGAAAACCACAAGCAAACTCTGAGAAAATTTTTTTAGAGAGAGAGAGAGAAAAACTAGAGAGAGAAAGAGAGGTAGAGAGAGAGGGAGATAGAGAGAGATCTAGAGCTCGAGAAGACCCCACTTCACAGACCAGTTGAGGACCTCTCATACTCCCCCCTCAGCTATCTCGTACGCTTCCTCGCCGCGCCGTCGCCACTGTCGGAGTCGCGCTCGCAACTTCGGCCAAGGAATCACAAACGCGAGGTACACTCATCTAAACCTCCTGAAATCTTTAAAGGATCTTCTTTATACGTCTGAGAACTTGTTTAACTGGTCGAGAATGTCCCTCACCGCCGGCGGCAGCCGAAATAACCCGGAAGCCTAACAAACGCATGAAAGTCGAACGAACAAAAAACATCCCGCCATTAATGGCTATATAAGCTCAGTGGACGTAGTAGAACATATTTGAACGAACGGTATGGCCGCCGGCTGGCCGCGACGGCCGGAAAACGAAAAACTTTTTTTAACCGAAAGTTGCACCCCCTAAATACATGCATCTACAATCGTTTAAAATCGGTTTTGACACCACCAAATGAATTCAGGAAGGGTCGAAAACCCTTATGGGTAAGGTCAGCAAGGCGTAAAATGGCGTGCCGGAATCGCCGCGCGTCGTAACTGCGCGCCAGCGCGAAGCGACCAGCTAATCACTCGCGGGATGAACGATCGGACAGAGAGTCCGATCTGTTCGTCCGATTTCGGGCTGCTCGCGTCTAATAGCTATAGTTTTTTTTTTTTTTTTAAAAGTTTAATTTAATAAAAAGAGTTATATATTTGCCAGAAATCTACAAACAAAATAAATATTTTTAATTATTTTAATTTATTTTATTTTATAATAATAAATAAGTTTTGGACCTATAAATTCATTCCCATATTTAAAATTTAAACCCGTTATAATCAGCATATATTTATATAACGTGTATATACTCGCATAATAAGTTCGGACGAGATGGATATTTCTCCGAAAAATCTTTGTTAAAAAATAGATACGAGTTTAGGGTGCGAGATGGATATTTCAAACCCTAGTTCGTCTCAAGCAACGAAAAAAAAAGTGACTCTGATCCCTGAAATAAAAACGTATATTCCTTCTTCATTTCTCAATATTATGCGATGCAGTTTCTTTATATAAATATATAAGTATAAATGTTATTGTATTACAAATGTGAATATATGTATATTTATAATAGTGATTTGATTTCTTCCAACATCTTAGGGTTAGGAACTGGATCAGATCCAATCTAAATGCTTTAAAAAAAAAACAAATATAGAATGGTCAAAATAGGACAGTGATAGATATTTTTTCCAAGTTCGGACTATGTATAAATTACAAAAAATCAAAGGCTCATGCAAAAATAAATAAAATAAATAAAAAATATTAAAAAGGGACGATGCGATATTGTCCTGATGAATATTCTTCTTATTCGATAATAATCCGCCCAAAAGTTATTAGGGGGTGAGCGTGGATGCCGAACTGCTTCTATTTCATAATAAGCGGATAAATAAAAATACACAATATTTCTAAACAATTGGAAATTGTGTTAAATATTAAATCCAAGATTAAAATTTTTATCACTTATAGAGTATCCTCTTTTGAGGGGCGCTGTGTGGGGTGTTCCGTTCTTCCCCAACACTAAATGACGAACGAGCCTGAGAATCTTTATATAGCCTTATCCCGGTTTCCTAGATTTCCATTAAATATCTAGGTGGCGACTCCAACCTTTTCCCCCCACCGGAGGAAGGTCGTCAACAGGGACCGAATCCTTTAAGTGGGGAGGGATGTGAGGTCCGTGTTTGTTTTTGTTTTGGTTTTGAGTTTCTGTGCATGCTTGGTTATGTATACGAATTTCGGCGTGCGACCTTAGTTTTCGCGTGCGTAGTGTTTTCACGTGTGTGACAGCGTCTAGGACGGGCTGGCCTGGTAGGGGACCCGTCGGTGTGAGGGCGCGTTTCGTGTCGAGTCGACCGAGTGCTAAAATCTAATCTATTTTTGCTGATTTCAGAACTTTCGATCGACCGGCTGTGGTTTTCGGTCGACCGGTCGGAGCAGGTGAGAGTTGGTGAGGGTAGTTTTTAGTGTTGTTTGGGGAATTTTTCTCACTTCACCCGAGCTGAGAGTTGC
>MJHO01000413.1:0-20262 GCA_002076135.1 Xerophyta viscosa | reverse complement strand
GAACGAGAGAGACGAGAGTGAGAGAGCTCGGGTGCGGGGGACTCGGGCGAGCCAAGTGGCTCGTCCGGGTCGGGTTGGGCTCGGCTGGGCCGAGCCACATGGCTCCGGTTGGCCGGGTCCAGCCCGAAATGGGCCCAAATCAAGCCCAAAACACACCAAATCAATTTACAACCAATTTTAATACAAATCAAGCACCCAGAAACCAATAAATCTCCCAGACAAACTCAAAACAAAATGAAATCAAACTCCGAATAAATTCGATTTAAAATAAATATCGATATTACGAAAATTCGGGATATTTCATTGTTCGTGTTCGCTTGTTGTGGACCTCATGGAGGTCGGATGGTTGTGGATGCATGTTTAGGGTTTGAGGTATTTCGGTTGTGGCTTTACCTCTTACCGTGTTTGTTGCTTGCATTGGAATGACACTATTGATTGAATCTGACTTGTTTCCGTTGCGTTTGTGATTTCGGTTTGTATTTGGATGTTGGTGGTTGAAAGCAAGATGTTCTCCGAAATTGTTCTCGTGAGAAGCTTACATAACACCGATTTGTTGCATTTTGTTGCTTCTACTTAGTGGTTACGAGTTTGGTATTTTGAAGATGTCAATGATATGGTATTCATGAGTTTGATGTATTCGGATTTGATTCAAGTTCTACTTGTAGATTTTTAATGAAATTGTAATGTGGAGCCTATAGTATAATTTTCTTTAGAAGGAGTTAAAACTTTGCTTGAGACGATGGTTTGAGTTCTTGAAAGACTTTAAAGTGTCGTATCCTCTATCGTCTTGGGAGGACAACTGTCGTAGCTGACGCACTTAGCAGAAAGATCTCTAACTCGTCTCGCCGGATTATTTATGTTGAAGTGGGATTTGGCGGAGTAGTTAGCCACCTGAGGTTGCGCACATTTGAGCGTGGACCAGGAGGTACTCTTCGCCATATATTGATATCGAGTTGAGTTAGAACTGCTTCTGGGGCTAAGTGCAGCACAGCGGGATGACGCTGTCTTATGGGATTTTATGGAGAACTCTACCCCCATTTTGGTTGTTCTTGTCGAAGAAAATATTTTCGGATTAATGTGGCTTAACAGATTTGTTTGGAAACTATTTGTTTCAGTTTGATTTGCCTGAGCTGTAGATGCCCATAGAACGGCGCTAACCAATGCGAGAGATTGGTTGCGATGGTTCTTTCGTGCGCAGGTAGCCCTTATTTCTGTTTCTGGTGTGCTGGTAGCCCTTTATTTCTGCTTCTGATGGACAGGTAGTCCTTTGTATCTGTATTGTTGGGCGTGTGGCCCTGTTTTTATTTCTTTTGTGGATGTTTTGGAGCAGTAGCTCGTTAGATGTAATTTAGTTTTGGGACCCTAGAGAATACAGGGGAGACTCTGCCAAAATTTTCGGTGATTTCTGGCGTGAAAATAATTCCGAGTACTCCTGCCGTCTTTGGGTTCATGTGTTTTGTTCTTGACGAGTTTTCTTCCGTGTGTTTTGGCTTTACGCGTAGGGCGTTTTGGTTTGGATTTGGAGGACCAAATCCATTAAGTGGGGAGGAATGTAAGGTTTCGGATTTTCGTGAATTAATATTTATTTTAAATCGGATTTATTTGGAGTTTGATTTGGTTTTGTTTCGAGTTTGTTCGAGAGATTTATTGGTTTCTGGGTGCTTGATTGATATTAGAATTGATTGTAACCTGATTTGGTATATTTTGGGCTTAATTGGGCCCATTGGGTTCGACCCGCGGCCGACCGAGCCAAGGTGGCTCGGCCCAGCCGAGCCCGATTGACCACAGGGCGGGCCAAGTGGCTCGCCAGGTCTCCCCCTCCCCCTTGCTCTCGTTCTCGCTTCACCCTCTTGCTCCCGCGATCTCTCGCGCACGCCTCGCGCGCCGCCGATCGCCGCGGCCCGTGCGATCGCCGGTCCCTACCGTTGTCGCTACCCCCCTGAGCCTCCTCCCTCCTCTGGTTCATCATCTCCCTCTCTCTCGCACTCGGTTTCTTGTCCGGCGCCAAACCCTAAATCTCCGGCCGCTGTCGATTCTGGCACGCCGCGCCTCGCCGTCGCCGTCCGTGGCTTCTCACCGTCACCTGGGTCACCGACGAGCCTCCTCGCTGTCGATTGGACGCCGCAACCGCCGGATCTCCTCTCCGTGCCTCTGCTCAGTTCGGCCGCGCCGCCTCGTCGCCGCTTCTGTTGCTCCGGCCGTCGTCTCCGGTGGTCGTCATCACCTTCCTCCGCGTCCGTTTGCTCCGACTGCCGCCGCCGCCTCTGGAGTCGCCGCCGACCGTCTCCGGCGAGCTTTTCCGGCGAGCTCAGATATTTCGTCGCTTCCCCTCGGCTTCGTAAACGCGTTGATGTGGTTGTTTTCGGTTGAGCTTAAGCGATTCACGTCGTCCGCCGGGTCTCGGTTTGGTAAGACCGGGACGTAGGTGAGTGAACCCGCGGTCTCACTTGCATGTGGTGTTGATATATATATATTGTGTGAATGCTGTCATGTGTCGATGGGTTAACTTATTTATGCGAGTACTCTAGTATGTGGTTGAACTAACGACTTAGTGGAATTGACATATGGATGTAATGACTTGTTCGGATAAGAACCTTTGCAAGTGGTTGGACTAATATCGTAGTAGTAGTGACATTCGACTATGTTATTACTTGTTCGGACATCTAGGTAGATGTGGCCTCTATTAACTTGTCGGCTTGACATATATATTACGATTATCATGTTATTGACTTACCAACTTTTCTATGGTTTGAATGAGTATTAGGGCATGAACGCCAAGTTTATATTTGCTATAGGAAAGTTTTATCGTGACATTAAGAATGCGTGGGACTTGACTTAGTGACTTTGAGTGCCGCCTGCGCTCTAGTTATACCTATTGTAGGGTCGTTGACTTGGTTATTACATAGAAGAGTATTAAAGCATGACTGCGGATTACTACTCTTCATAGAATATGTTTGCGTGCGTTTCATGCCCGTTGTATCGTTGTGTGTGTGCGTCGCCTGCGCCGTTGTGTTGTGGTAGAGGTGCATGTGACCTTTGACTTGTGTTGTCCGCTTGACTGACCTACTTAGACGGTATGCGAGCCGATTGCTCTAGCAATACCATTAGTAGAGCGGATTGTTGTGATATGCGTCGTTTTCCTTGTGCGTGTGCTCTTTCACTTTCACTTGGTGCTGCGGTACCTAAAGAGTTATGTTGCATTATAAAACATGAGAGGACTAACTGGTTTGTAGTTTAGTCCACGCTGACTTAAGAAAGATAACAACATAACCGGATTGGATTTTGGGTGATCGATTACCTTACATTTTTATGATGTTGTTGATGTTTATTATATGCCAAAATGTTTCTTGGTTGTTGTTGATGACCCGTTGCTTGTTATTTTGTAGCCGATTTGTGGATATATTATGCTAGTTATGCTTTATCCCTATGATTGATTTTATTCGGATTTGACACGATGAATGATGTTTGCGTTGAGGAATGTTGGCGTGTGAGTTATATTTGGGTGCAAACTTGAATATGTATGCATGTATGCCTTAGCGCGTGGTATTGGAGTATGCATACGAGTTTAATATTCACTGGTGCTTGTTTGTGTTGTTTGTGGTGTGTGGCTGCAGCCCTGGCCGTTGCCTTACGGGGTTGCCGGGGTGGGTCATGAGTATATTTTTATATACTCACGGTACTACTTTTCCCGCAGGCTGTTGCGAGGACCGCTGACGATCGTAGAGCGAGATTCGGGATTTAGAAGTTAGTAGGGGAATAAAGAAAATGTAAAAATGTATTTTAGTTTTTCCGCTGTGTTTGTAAATAGTTTGAAATTTATGTATTATATTTCGGAAGTACTAGCTCATAACACCCGTATCATTTGTATATTTTCACCTAAATTTCTGACCCCCGGATTCGGGCCGTCACACATATACTAAGAAGATATCCTTAGTTCTTCTCAAGTACTTTAGGATACTCTTAACGGCAGTCCAGTGACCTTCTCCGGATCAGATTGATATTTGCTCGTCACACCAAGAGCATAGGCCACATCTGGTTTGGTACACAGCATTACATACATAATAGACCCAATTGTGGATTCATAAGGGATATTCTTTATGCGATCTCTCTCTTCTTGCGTTTTCGGTGCCATACCTTTAGAGAGTTGAATTCCATGATTATACGGTAAAAACCCTTTCTTGCTATTTTTAATGCTAAACCGCTTTAGCACTTTAACGATATAATTCGATTGGGATAATCCTATTATCCTCTTAGATCTATCTCTATAGATCTTAATGCCTAGGACGTAGGAAGCTTCTCCCAAATGGGACTCACTCCCTTAGGTGCATCCACTAAGTCCCAAACCTCATTGGTACTCATGGGATCCATTTTGGAAATCATGGCTTTTAGCCACTTCCCGCTTTCGCTACTCTGCGTAGCTTCTGTGTAGGAGTTTGGCTCGTCATCCACTATGACTTGTACTTCTTGGTTTTCATCAGCTATGTAAACCAATCTTTCAGGTTGCTTTCGTTTCCTAGAAGATCTCCTAACAGTTTGTGGCACATCTGGTTGCAGTACTATTTCGGGTACAGAAACAGGATCAATGTTATTTTTTAGCCCTTGTGTTTCCTCAAGTACTATCTCATTCCCACAACAATCATCTAGCAGGAATTCCTTCTCAAGGAATACAACATTTCGGGCAACAAACACCTTTTATTCTTGTGGATGCCAGAAATAGTATCCAAGACCCTCTCTTGGATAGCCAATGAAATAACAATTTTCCGATCTTGTTTCCAGCTTATCAGGATACTACTTCTTAGCATAAGCCCCAGATCTTAACAAATTTAAGACCAGATTTTTTCCCTCTCCATATCTCATATGGGGTCGTATCCACGGATTTACTGGCAACCCGATTTAGTACGTGTGCCGCAGTTTCTAGAGCATAGCCCCAGAAAGTGACTGGAAATGTAGCGTGACTTATCATAGAACGAACCATGTCTAACAAAGTTCTATTTCTCCTCTCAGACACGCCATTCAACTGGGGTGTGTAAGGGGAAGTCTACTGTGAGAGAATCCCATTCTCATTGAGATATTGGGTAAACTCAGTACTCAAGTATTCTCCTCCACGATCTGATCGTAGTGCTTTAATACTTTTTTCAGTTTGTTTCTCTACTTCATTTTTATATTTCTTGAATTTCTCAAAAGATTCGGACCATTCTTATTTCTCAAAAGATTCTCAGCAGTCCTCAGCATGTTGAGGAGTTCTAGAAGGGTTGCCTCCAACTTGTTCATATGGAAGTTCAGGACAAACGAAGCATAGGAGGGCGGGAGTGATTGAGGGACATAAGTCGATAATCAACTCGTGATCCATCGCAACTCCAAGTTGCCCAAGTTGCTCGATCAAATCGATCATCTTGAGCACATAGATCTGCACGGATTCTTCTTCATTTGATTCTAGCCCTAAAAAGCTCCTTAGATATCTCATATCTAGCAGTCCTATCAGGCTCAGCATAAAGCTCCTTCAGATGGAGCATTATACTACCACTATCCAGATTTTCATGCTGACGTTGCAACTCATTGCTCATAGAAGCCAAGATGATACACTTCGCAAGTATCTCATCTTGCTTTCATTGGTCAGCCTGAACTGCCCTATCCGGGACTGTTCGTTAAGAACAGGCATGGACACTCTGGAACGTACACTACCTTTGAATAGCGAGGACCAGGAACTTTGCGGCAACCAATCGTGATATAGTTTGGTTCCAGTTCAGTTTGTTCGCATCAAGAATGTTATGTATAGGCAAACGACTCATCTACAAGCATTCAAAGATACAAAAATAAAAGACATATTAGCATATAATTTTTACTTCGAAAACTAACACATCCAATGACTTATGCGCTTAAACTCCTACATAGCTCCCACCTGTTTTTCTACCCAGATTACACTGCCAACCCCTTCAAACTGAAGGATACAATACCCTAAAAGCCAATAATATTAGATATTTTGGCGAACATATTTCTGTAATAAATACTTTTAGTTTACTTGATTATGGTTATTTATTTATCGCATCGTACATGATACCTTAATCATGTTGTACACAGACTGCAACAACCAACAAACCAAAACACAAAAACCCAATTGTATTTTATGTATGATAACAACCCCACCATGGACCTAATGCCCGAAAGAATTAAGGCATCCACTGATATTGATCATGATAATGAGCACCTATGTCTTATAAACACCTAAGTACCAAAATTTGTTCTTATCATAGACTGCTGCATTGAGTAGGCGGCCCTCACACTGTCACCCGGAAACGAACTAATACCACCCCAGCCTCACTGCCTTACCGGCCATACGTCGAGAGTAGTGATACTCATTCACTACGCGTGTGTTGCTGAAAGCAAGTGTGTAAGTGCTCATTGATGAATGAGTTCACTGAACTGCACTTACTCGAAGACTTCACCCCATATGGGAGTCCTGTCAACCTGTATATCTCTAGCGTGATAGTATCGCTAAGAACCTCAAGACCTGATTATTCATCAGCTATCTCTATAATGTCACATATTACTGCTTAGTGTAGTTTCCAAGCTATAGCTCAGCTCTCAAGGGAACCTCAGCGGTATAAATTATAGCACATGAAGCCATAGATGATAACCAATAAAAGAAATTTCACCTAACCTTATAAAAGAGGAGAACCCATCCCTATGCCTGTCCTCTTGAATAGAACCTAACAGCTCCAAACCATCCGATTGGTCAAGGTTACGACCTGTGAATCTACAAGACAACTGCTCTTCTTCAACTGTCAACGACGAGCCAAACTCTATTACAGAACGATACACTTTGAATTGAGCTATACTTAGAAGTTTGACAGATAACACACCCACATACTCCTAAGCTCATTCGGGCATGTTCAGAACGGAACATACAGGACTCACACCCAATATAAGTGCATCCACAGGAAACCTATTCACACTAAAAAGCAGATTCATCAAAGTAGACTAGAATAATGACAAACTACAATATCCATACCAACGCGTGGTCGTGCAACATTCGCCTAGACACGTATACACCATGATCTGTGAATCAACTATAAATTAAACACTTGGACACTTCGAATAATATTGCTTAATTAGACACTTGACCATTAACTTTTATTCACTTGCCGGCGTGGTACCTGACTAATGAGGCACACCGACACAATAAAGCATGCGATCGCGAGCAAACAACCGCAAACATATTGTGCATGAGGGGCTGCTTTTGCCAATGTTCAAAGTGTTGGACCGAAGGTTTTGTAAAATGCTTGGGGGCGTTCTTTGCAAAACAGCAAAGAAGTGGATTTAACATGTAATACATGTAACTATATATATGTATGCACAGTTATCCTCTTCGGCAGCGAGAGGAAGAAGAGAGATTCGGCGCCGCAACGACGAGAAGAAACCTACCGCCTCTAGCAAGGCCTTCGGTCCTTCTCCGCGCGCACAAGGATCTCACCTCCACTACCTTCCCTTCCGACCGCCGACATCGGCGAGTGAGACGACGGCGAGAAGTTGTCCGCGAAGCACCGAGAGAAGCCGTGAAGTTCTGGCCGGCAGTTCTACCTTCGAACGACAACTTTCCATCATCTCGACTCGCCGGCGGTGATAGTGTCGAGCTCCGGTGCCTGTCACGGGGGTGCGCTTCTCGTGTGCAAAGGTTGCACGAAGCCGTGCGTCAAAGCCTCCAGCCACGGCTGAGATGTTCTCGACGTGCTGAGGAGGCGACGACGACGGCGACTGGCCACTGATCAGAGGCAGTGGCGGCGAGCATCAGGCACGAGTTTGGACGACGACCAGCGAGGTCGGTTGCAGCGGCAAGCAAATCGGAGAGGAAGAAGAAGATAGTCTTCTTCGCGGGCTCAAGCTCTGTAACGGCCGAAACTCATCAAAGGCCCCAATTTCGTTTTTAATTTGATTTAAAAACGGAATTTCGGTTTCTGCGAAGCGTCCTCAGCGTGGACTAGCATGAGAAGCCGGGTACTTTCGCGGTCATCATCAGAATCGAGGATCGTTACGTGGCCGTGTTCGACCCGCCAAGCGTATTTCGATAAATCGTACCGCGTTAGAAGCATGATAGGATCGTAATAAATTAATTAGATTAATTTTATTATGTCATGCTTATTTTACATGTGATGTATAATTGTTTCGATTATTATAGCATACCAAAGTGATCATGTATTCGGGTACACGGGGCTTGTGTATTAAAAATTTTAAATTTCCGCTGCGCATCTGATGTGTTTTTCGACCCCGATAACCCAACACAAACATGAGGAGAAAATTATATTCTTAGTGAGATAAGGATCCAATCAGCAAAAATGCAATCTCACGTTTGCATGACGACTACATTTTTCCGATCGGTAGACAACATATTTTGTCAACTACATCTCTATGTAAGTCCTTGTTTTAGCCTCTAATTATTCATGGTCTTGCGTTTTTTCGCAACAAACCATAATAATATAGTCAAGTATAACCTCCATTCCAAGTGGCGTAAAAATATGAGACAAGTCTTTGCGTTTTCTTTAACGAGACTATCTATCGGTTTTACCACTTACACACAGGTATTGTGAATGATTAGATACCCCACGTGTTACCTAAACACCATGCGTTTACACATCAAGTCAATTAGGTCAAACACTTGACTCTATTTCATCATTAATGGAGGGTGGCTAAGGTTTTTGCAAAGCTAAAAGCATAAATACTTGAATTTAAATCTGAAGGTTTAGGGAATCAGTTTTTAAGCAGATTATGCTTTTAAGGTCTCATCTTAATATCCTAGCATGCATTTCTATGTTTGATCATAACAAAGCATGTATCGCATACAAGGCATGTTTGAAAACAACATGATAACAATTATAAAAAACATAGAAAAATAAGCATGCTAAATCACCAGATAATCATGGACATCTACCTAATCCACTTGAGCTACTGAGCGGAATTCTAACGTGTATGTAGCAGCTTGCATTTGATGCACTTGGTTGTAATCCCTCGAACTCCTTCTCGAACTTCTTCGTCCCGCCGTGAACACTTCGAGATCTTCAATTATATAATATTTTATATCCTACTATAACTTTTCTAAAAAGTAGAAAAGGGATAAAATAAAATTAATTATTATACGGGAGCTTGCTTTTCGAAGATAGAGGCATACCATGCAGGCTAGATTTTGCATTACAAAAATTCATACTACATACAATCTAGAGCGGCCTAATCCATGATCATCCTTCACCACACAAAACATCCATATCAATATGAATAAAAATAAATATGATAATTCGATCAACGACGACCTAAACATGCTTTTGAACTAATTTCAAAACTTAGTTCGTTTAGGGTTTTATGTCCAACTCTTAGTTAGTGTGCGGTAAATTACATGCATCGCATATAAATTATAATATTAACAATTAATTTATTACGTCGTGATCAAATATCGACGATTATTATAGCAAAACCAAACCTGGCTCTAATACCACTGTTGGGTTATCGGGTTCGAAAAAACACATCATATGTGTCACGACCCGCGAGCCGAGGACCGCGACGAGTGAAAATAATTTTCTTTGCAAAGAAATAAACTTTTAAAATAAATAGTTTCACGGCTGCTTAAATAATTGAAGAGTTCGTTTCAAAACTCAAATACTCAAATTTACATCTCAAATTTGAAAGAACCGGTAGAGCCGCAACCTGGACATTCAGTCCGAGACGAGAACCCGCGGGGGAGGCGGTTCGGTCTCAGTCCGAGCTCAGTTTGCATAGGATACTAAGGTATCAATCTCCCCAGATGACACCAGAGGATCCTATGCAATCTAAGGCCCAAACCTCTTTAAAACTTTACGTAAATGCACTTAAAACTATGTTTTCGAAATACCGGCTCGACCTGTATTTTTCCAAATGTTTTGGGATTGTCAAACCTTTAGTTAGTAATTATAAGAACCCCTCAAGGCGTCGAAATCAAATTTGGAAACCAAATACGAAAATTTTTGAAGATGAATTACAGAGCTATTTTTCGGTCGACCGAAATGATATATCGGTCGACCGGAAGTCGACCAGAAACGTAAATCAGAACCACTCCAGGTTTCGGTCGACCGATCCAATATTTCGGTCGACCGATACTTGCAGTTTCTGCATGAACAAATTTGCAGCAACAAAATACTCAACACCCCATTTTCTTAAACATTTTTCTAAATCGCTCAAACATCATATACTCATTTACATATGACCAAAATACACATGCAGGTATCGAATCCCAACCAAAGGCACTTCAAAATCCCTTAAACAAGATATCTTTTCGAAACAACGAAAATACGAAGTTTAAGAACTCAAGTAGTCAAAGTTTGATCAAACCATGATTCCATTCATTTGAAATGGTCGCGAGTACCCAAATAACCAAATACACATGTGTCGATATTCAAATCCCATTTAGAAGAAGTTTAGAACAAAATGATCATTAAGCTTTTCATATAAACCACAAACCAACATTTTTCTTACAACTTTTAGAAACTTAAACCTCATAATTCTCCAGGTTTATTTTTCTAAAAGCGTTCCAATACATTTGAAACAAAATATACAAAATGCAAACCATGTAAGTTAATACTTCCCATTTACAAAAGTTTACAAGTGTTATATCTAATTTCTATACAAGATTCTATATGTGTATACTATCCAACCCAAGTATACCTTTATCCCAAAATCCTCGCAACTATTCGCTGTGCTAAGCACCCTAAACTGGTGCTTTGCCACGACCGAGCGGATCTGAAAAGAAGGAAAAACAACGGGTAAGTCATAAGACTTAGTGAGCAGTACGATTCGCGAAGCCTCTCGCCGTAACAACCAATACATCAATAATGCATAAGCAACTCATAATCAACTCAACATAACAATATGAACATTAAGTCATGCCCAAACGATAAACCCCATCATGTCAACTTATTTTGCCATCTCTTTTATGTTTAGCGTTCGACTAGACAACCACCCGTTAGTCCTCCATTATTTCATCTTCTTTAGTACTCGCACCCTTGAGCTTTGGGTATCCTGGCAGTACCAAAGATCAAGAATCTTTCCAATGCACCATTCAGCGCAACATGACCTCAGTGGAGGCGATCCATTGACGTCTATTTATGGGAGCTGCCTCGGAAATTCTGTCAGTATCGAATGAAAAAGAGAGTGACCGTCCACGAGCCTCGCCTGCATCGTAGCCATCGCCCCAGCAAAGTCGATCGAACTACGTCTCCACTGGCCCCATCTGGGCTATACAATCTTTTCTGGTGCCTCCGCGGCTCCTGCCCGTCACCCATCCCGAGTCGTACTACAACGACCTCCGGGTGATCGAACGAGCTTAAACGGTACAATTACGCCCCAAACTTTACTCTTGTTATTAGCATTTCACAAACCCATGTCAACCACTAAGCTCTACCTAGAGCAACCACATTCTCATAGGCACCAAAGTAAGGCGTACACTTGCACAAACTATTTGGCCAAAACATACAAGCCTCATATAACATTCCACATCATTAGCACATCATGCTACATAATTAACATCATGGTACAAAATTAACATCATGCTAGCACTAAGCATGCTCATTCATCATAACAACAATTTCTAGGGTTTACCACCCAACATGAGCACCATACAATCAAGGAACATACTAGTAAACACATCAACCAACGAGAAAGAGGTGCGAACCCGCTCACCTCAACAAGTCACGAAATCCAAATCCCCGAACTTCGGAACGAACCGACACACCACCGGGCGAGAGAAATCGAGGAGAAGAACTAGAGGAGGATAGAACCGACTTAGCATTCGGGATTTAGGAAGAAACAAGGAGGGAAAGAGAGAAGGGACTTACCTAGGTCAAAGGAAAGGGAGCAGCAGCTCTGGCCCTGGAGAAAGAGATGGGGGTGGAAATGAAGAAATGGCTAAGTCCCGAAATTATAAAACGGTTCGCCCCATGTTTCGGTCGACCGATAGGGGTCTCGGTCGACCGAAAAACCCCTGAACAGCACAAACACCAGCCAAAGCATATCATTTCCAAAATCACACTCAATCACGCACACCTCCGTAATCGGCGGGGCCACCTCCCTCGCGACTCGCCCGTCTTACGGCCGACCAAGCATGCACGAATATACGAGGGTCTTACCCACAAACAACAAGGCAACAAACGGGTCAAGAAAATACGAACCTCACAAGATGCGCAGCGGAAATTTAAAATTTTTAAAACACAAACCCCGTGTACCCGAGTACAGGATCACATTGGTATGCTTATTCATATAAATCGAATCTTAGCATCGCATCGTTAAAAAGGCATTGACACATTAAAGATGTTAATCTAATTAATTTTAAAACGATCCTATCATACTTCTAATCGCGGTACGAGTTTATCGATATACCTTGGCGAGTCGTACGCGCCGCGCAATGATCCTCGGATTCTGATGAATTGAGCCGCGAAAATACCAAGGGGGGTCTCTAACTACTAGTCCCCAGCCGCCGAGGCACGCGCGTACACCGAAATCCGATACTTTTGTGAAATCAAATAAAATCGGATTGGGCTTGCCTTGAATTGATCGTATCCAAATAGGGCCCGGTTAATTGCGGGGCGTGATACAGTTTCTAACCTTTCTTTCTTCTTGGCGGTCTTTGCTGCAATTCGTAGCTGTGCGCCCCAATTTAACCGATTCCCGTAGCGCGCAAGCATCATCTCGCAGCGGACGCTCGCCGGTTGCTCAAATCTGTCTTTCTTTAACTCAAGAGTCCCCTTCCCGACGCTGTCGCCTTCTCTAGCCGCGCGAGATATAAGCCGTTTACTAGGACATCGTGTTTCCTCGGTCCCGTGTTGCAAACAAACTGCTACGGCAACATGGCAGAAATGGATGAACCCCGGTGAGCAGCTGTTCGGAAGTCTATTCGTTGCCCTCGGTCCACCTTTTCGATAAGCCTTTGCGGTGACGATACCTAGAGACGATCTATGGTCGCGAGGCGCTCGTGGAGCAGTCGGCCAAACACCGCAATGTCAGTCGGTGTTGTTTGCCGGACAACTTGCTCGTCGTTGTCTGCGGTCGGAGAGGAAGGTGGTGGAGGGGAGACGCTCGAACGAGAAGAAGTCCCGAGCTCGTGGTAGTGGCGGTAGGGTTTTCTTTTCCTCCTTCGCGGCGCCGTCGTTCTCTCCTTTGCATACGGGAAGAAGAAACTGTACACCCATAGATATATATTTATGCATTTCACAAAAAATCCACATATTTACTATTTTGCAAAAAACGCCTCTCTGCATCTTGCAAAACCTTCAGTCCAACACTTTGGACATTGGCGAAAATAGCCCCTCTTGCACAAATTTTCAATTTTTCGCGATCGCATCTCATTTGCGTGTGACCCATTAGGTTTAGTACCACGCCGGCAGTGAATAAATAGTTAATTCAACTATTAACAAATAATTAATTCAAGCAATTAATTGTATTTATTCACACATTATGGTTAACGTCTAGCAACGTGCCATGACCACCCGTGTGGTATGAATATCAATATTCATCACTTGAAACCTTTATGTGAATAGTTCTATAATCCTACTGTTTCTTTCTAACATCCCGAATGAGCTTAGAATATGGATATCTGTCAAACTCTAATATAGGTCAATCATATGTATCTGTCTTAATAGATTTGCTAGTCTATAACATTAAGAATATTTCTTAATTCACATCGTACCTCGGCCAAGGTTTTTTTGAGCTAGTTCTATTCAAAGACACATAGGATGTTCTCCTCCTTTATAGGGAGGTGCAGATTCTTATTGGTTATCATCTATCTTCATGTGCTATTATTTATACCCAGATGGTTCCCTTGTACAGCTGAGCTATACTTGAAAATACACTAAAGCATAAATCATATACACATAAGATACTATGATAATCTCAAGTCTGAGGATCAAGGCATAACTATCACACTGAAGAAATACCATTGACAGACTCCATTGGTATTCTTCGAGTAAGTCAATTCAATGAACTCATTCATCCAATGAGCACCTACACACTTGCTTTAGTGTCGGCTACACGCGTAGTAATGAGATCACTACTCTCATCGTATGAGCAAGCAAGCTGTGTATTAGTCTTTTCGGTGACATTGAGCCCCTACTCAATGCACCTATGACTAAAAACATTATGGACTCAGGCTTATAAGACATTAGTGTTGACGACCTTCCTCCGTATTTTATTTTTGGGTTACAAGTATAAACCTATAACTCATAAAAACATGCACAATTTAAAAAATTTTTAATTTTATAAAATAATGTCAAATTTTGAATGAAAATAAAAATTGGAAGTATACACCTCCGTATTTTGTTTTTGGGTTACAAGTGTACACCTATAACCCATAAAAACCTTCACAATTAGATTAAAAGTAGCATTAAATCATTTTTAATCCCAAATAAGTTGAATTAGATCAAATAGGTTCAATTTAAAATGAAATTGGCTCAATAATAAGCTCATTTATGCAATCTGGTTCGGTATTGGGCTCGATCCTGTGATTTGGCTCGGTAAATGGATCGATCGGATGAAACGGACTCGGAAAACGGCTCGTCCGCGCGACTTGGCTCGGGAAATGGTTAGCCCGTGAGAAACAGATTCGGTATTGGGTTCGCCCGCGCGCGCGGGCGCGGTCTGGGTTCGCTCGCACGAAATGGCTCGAAACACGGTCCGATCGCGCGATCCGAGCGCGTCGGAGCGCGCGCACACGTTTTTAATAAAATGGGTAAGCGGGTTGCGGATGCGGGTTTCAAGGCGCGAGATGCCGACCCGTTCTGTGGGTGTCGTCTTCAACCAGTTAGCAGAGATCTGCGTTTTTTTTTTGTTGTTTTTTAAAACGCCGCCGGCGGCGGCCGTTCGACCCCCGCCGGCGGCCGTCCGGGAGTCACCCCAAGGGTTTTTGGCCATCCCGGACGCGTTGGTAACGTCAAAAATAGGGTTAGAGGCCTTGTTTAATGAGTTTTCGTGGGTGTTAGGTTTTCGATCGTTTTTACGGCGGTGACCGTTCGCCGCCACTAGGGTCGTTCCTAAGGTTCTCAAGGGTCCTGAATTCAATGGTAATCTCTAAATTATATTTCGACGTATGTGCAGGGAGATATACATCGGTGTAATTTCGGTTTTAAAAATTATTTATATCGTTTCGCCGCCGTGGCTCGCCGGCGACGAAGCCACGGCAGCGTCGTGTGATCTATACGAAGTAGAGATGATTGTGAGAGGGTTACCTCGAGTTTTGGACGTGGATCGAGGAGTTGGTGTTTTGATGTTTCGGACGCGCGTTCGGCCGGAGCTCGATGCGGCAGCGTAGGTTCTGACCGGTGGCGGCGTTGTTGTCTCCGGAGTCTGGAGATGTCACTGTAGGCGTTCGCTCTGCCGGAGATGTAGAAATGACAGTTTGACCCCTGCCCAGGGTATAGATTTGACAGTTTGACCCCTGCCCATGGTGTAGCATTGACAGTTTGGCCCTTGCCCAGGGTGTAGACTTGACAGTTTGGCCCTTGCCCAGGGTGTAGACTTGACAGTTTGACCCCTGCCAGGGTGTAGACTTGACAGTTTGACCCCTGCCCAGGGTGTAGATTTGACAGTTTGACCCATGTCAAGGGTCTAGAATTGACGGTAGGGCAGGGTGTAGACTTGACAGTTTGACCCCTGCCCAAGGTGTAGAATTGACAGTGTAGAAATGACAGTTTGACCCCTGCCCAGGGTATACATTTGACAGTTTGATCCCTGTCGAAGGTGTAGACTTGACAGTTTGACCCCTGCCTAGGGTGTAGAATTGACAGTTTGACCCCTGCCCAGGGTATAGACTTGATAGTTTGACCCCTGCCCAGCCCAGGGTATAGACTTGACAGTTTGACCCCTGCCCAGGGTGTAGACTTGACAATTTGACCCCTGCCCAGGGTATAGACTTGACAGTTTGACCCCTGCCCATGGTGTAGGGTATAGGTGACTGCACAGTTTGACCGCTGCAAACGGCTTGTGACATTGACAGTTTTGACCCCGTCCAGAGGTGTCAGAACTTGACAGTGTTTAACCCTGCTAGGGTGTAGATTGACAGTTTGACCCTTGCCCAGGGTGTAGAATGAAGTTTAACCTGCCTAGGGTTGCCTTGATAGTTTGACCCTGCCCAGGGTGTAGAATTGACATAGTTTGACCCTGCCAAGGTGTAGAAAATACCAAAAAAATGGTAAGAATTATCCCTACCAGGGAAATGGAAAATATGCGTTTTTTCGTTAATGTTTGAAGAAAACAGTATAATGGCCGCTCGAGCACACAAATATCAAGAAGAATGAATTATTGAAAAAAAAATTGTTCAACAATGTGTTTTTATAATATTAGAGTGTATGAAAATCGTTTATTTCGGAAAGTCCCCATTGGAAAACCTACTGAGTTAATCTCTGCTTTTCCTTCTTGCACAAGTTCTCTGCATCAAACTTTATTTTACTTCCATATGAACCAATCTGTAAATCCTTAAAAGAATCTTGTTGCTTGCGTATGTAAAGTTGTTTCAAAAAGTTTGTCCTAATTGATTTGTTTTGTCAAGAAATTTTTGCCAGAAAATGCTACTCCGACATATTTTCAACAATAACAATCTGTCTCCGTGTAAATTTTCGCTAGAAAATTTGCCCCAGTATGTATTTTTATCAGAATGATCTGCCTTTGTATAAATATTCGCCAGAAAATTTGCCCCAGTATGTATTTTCATCAGAATGATCTATCTTTGTATAAATTTTCGCAAAAAAATTTGCCCCAGTATGAATATTTGTCAGGAAGACATGACTTTGTGTAAATTTTCGTCAGAAAATTTGCTCCAGTGTGAATCTTTGCCTTTTTAAGAGATCGAAATTTCGATGTGCATGCATGTCATAGTTAATTTATCATTTTGCAATCAATTTTGAAAAACTATCTTTTGATAAAATCAAATCAAAAGAAGTTCTTTTGGCATTTCTTTCTTGAGTTTTGAAAAGTAAACGTCGTGCTTAAAATGACAAAATCAGATGTACAATCAACAATATTGCTTTTGAATGAGTAACTGTCTGATTGTTTGGGTAATTTGGGCTAAATATTGGCTTTGTGGAGCTGTAGGTTGCTATGAGTTTATTTGTAAGAAATGTGGAACTCGGGGTATCATAGGTGGCTATTTGGCTGTGGAGCAATAGAGTGTTAGTAAAACGTAATTTTGCACGTCAAAGATAACGACAATCGACTTAACATGCTAATATTTGAAATCTTTGCTGAAGCATCGGCTTAAACAAGAGAAGAAAATACACCCTAACAGATTTTGCTTAGGCTGCCCTTTCGGGTTTTCAACCTAACGGGCCTTTTTTCTTTTTTCTTTTTTTTTTTTTTTTTTTTTTTTTTTTTTTTTTTTTTTTTGAAGTGAAATATGTAGCCGAGTTCTCCCAGAAATCATGCAACCTGGATCTTACTTGTTTTACGAGTAATAGTTCTTTAGAGCATCTGAATTAACAGTGATTTGGCAAGGTGGGGTTGTCCATTTCTGCTAGTATCAGGCTCTTCCCGAGAAAATTTCGTTTGACAATATATGGGCCTTCATAGTTAGGAGTCCATTTTCCTCTCGGGTCTGATATCATCGGGTTAATCTGCTTAACCACTAAATCTCCCTCTTTGATTCCTTTGTCTTTGACCCTCTTATTAAAGGCACAAGATATTCTTTTCTGATAAACCTGTCCATGACATAATGCAACCATCCTCCTTTCATCGATCAAATTTAATTGATCATGTCGGGATTGGATCCATTTTTTGTCGTCTTGTTGTGTCTTTATCAGCACATGCAAGGAAGGGATTTCCACTTCTATAGGCACAGTTTATGTCCCGTAGACAAGTGAATATGGAGTTGCCCCAGTTGAAACCCTGGCAGTAATTCTGTATGCGAATAACGCATATGAGAGCATCTCATGCCAATCCTTATACTTGATAGTCATCTTTTCAATAATCTTCTTGATATTTTTGTTAGCTACTTCCACAGCACCATTCATTTGTGGACGATATGGCACTGAATTATGGTGATTGATTTTGAACTCACCACACATCTTGTCGACCATTTTGTTGTTCAAATTTCGATCCATTGTCAGTAATGATCCGTTCTGGAAGCCTATACCGACAGATAATATTGTTCTTGAGGAATTTTGTCACCACAGATTGTGTCACATTTGTATGAAGCAGCTTCCAACCCATTTCGTAAAGTAACAATCCTATTGCGACTAGGTATGAACGATGAACGTTGATGCGCCTTGGGCGAAATCGTTCCGATCAGATGTATTTCCCGCACATACGAGGAAATGGGCCATGACTTGGAGTAACTGTGTTGAGGTAACTGGTAGGTAAACTGAATTCTATTGCAATATATGGGTGAACACTTGTGAATTTTCCTCAGTACATACTATGATACATCAGTTTCCATCATAAGCCAACAAATATCCCATTCCTCAAGATTTCTCATTGGGCCATACTAGGGTCTCGTGGCTAGACGTTGTGTTCCACAACTCCCTTCGTGAACTTCCACCATCACCTCCTTAGCCTCCTTTGCATCCAGACATCTCAGAAGTAAACCATCGACAGATCTTTTATACAAGATATCATTGCTGAGGAAGTCATCCCATACAATCTACGTATAGTCTTTTTGTCATTTTCTGTAGCATGAAGAGGGTATTCTTGACACTTCACGTATACCAAGATGTCATGATACCAAGGTTTGCCATCATATTCTTCTTCAATGTGATGTACATCATATGCGGGAACATCTTGGGAACATATTTTCAAATAATCTGCCCCACTATCTTCATTTAAGGTTATCATAGATGCTAATGTTGCCAACGCATCAGCCTTTTGATTCTGTTACCTTGGACATGGTCAAAATAGAATCCTCATAAACTGTTACACGAGAGAACGTGAAGCGAGACTTATTATAATAATGGGGTTAATTTTGTATCCGGGTATTCCATTATTTTGCAAACTGGTGTATAACAAAGACTTTGCAATCCATAGACCCATCAAACTTCCTTATATTTCATGTCAAGACCAATTTTGATACCCAAGGCACAAGCTTCATATTCGGCAACATTATTTGTGCATTTGAACTTCAATTTAGCTGCTATGGGATAATGGTCTGCCCTTTGGGGATATCAGAAACTGCAAACCGATTCCCTTGCCAAGTGAGTTCAAAGCCCATCGAACCCTCATAACCCCAAGTTTCAATCATAGCTCCTATCGTCTCTTTTAATGTTGCCCAGATCGTCATCATCCTGGAAAATCTAAACTGGCAGGCCTCATAATCATCTATAGGCTATCAGCCAAGCATAATCAGCTATGACGCTTCCATTTATTGCCTTCTGGGTCATAATACACATATCGTATTGTGAAAGCAAAGCTGCCATCTGGTGATAACGGTTTGGATAGTAAGGTTTTTTCAAAGACATACTTGATAGGATTCCATCTTGGATAGTAACCACGTCCGGTGTGACTTTGTAATATAATGCCGAGCTTTTGTGCTCCACGACTGCACACAAGTTTTTCTCAAATTGGTGTATATCGAGCCCACCGGCAATCATTGAACTTTTTTGCTCAGGTAATTAAATGGTCGCACTTTCTTTCTTCCCGTATCATCATGTTGAGCTAACAGCGCTCCCATGGATTCTTCATGAACTGTCACATATAGTAATAACGGCCTTTTAGGGACTGGAGGCATCAACACTGGAGGACTCTTCAGATACTCTTTTATTTTGTCAAATGCTGCTTGACATTCTTCGTTCCACTCACAAACTTGACCCTTCCTTAAAAGTTTGAATATTGGCTCACAAGTAGTGGTGAGTTGAGATATAAAACGTCCTATGTAATTCAGCCTTCCCAGAAATCCTCGTACTTCTTTCTGATTTCTTGGAGGGGGCATCTCCTGAATGGCCCTAATCTTATCGGGATCGATTTCAATGCCTCTTCGACTTATAATGAAGCCCAACAGCTTCCCAGAAGTAACACCAAGTATACACTTGCTAGGATTCAACTTTAAGTTTACTTGCCTGAGCCTTTCAAAAACTTTCTTGAGCACATGTATATGATCTTCATCTTCTTTTGATTTCACTACTATATCATCAACATAAACTTCGACTTCCTTGTGAATCATATCATAAAACACGATTACCATCGCTCTCTGATATGTTGCTCCAGCATTTTTCAAGCCGAAAGGCATAACACGATAGCAAAATGTTCCACAAGGTGTGGTAAAAGCTGTCTTAT
>MJHO01000412.1:76512-110872 GCA_002076135.1 Xerophyta viscosa | reverse complement strand
AAAATTGTTATAATCACTTATAGAGTACCCTCTTTTGAGGGGCACTAGATAGGCATATGTGCATTTCGATGGTATTATTACAGCATTGACAGGCTGACAATCATAAGAGACACCATTCGGACCTTCCACTATATTGACATTCATGTAACAAATAAGTTGGTGCTGCGACATCTATTAACATCTAATATAATAAGTTATAAGGAAATAGTCGTACAAGACAGCGTTATTATATATATTTCATATTATACTACGATTAGACAGATAATATTTTAAAATATACCTACGAAATATACAATGTATTATGTACATTATACATATATGATCGAATACATATATTATATTTAATTTATATTTATCGTGCTACACTAATGTACAATAATACATATTTTCCATATAAATTTATACTATAATTATTCAACATGTATACTTTATAAATACCGTATATATACAAAATATATACAAAAAAATCATAAAATTTCACAAACAATACTAGTACTATGCGGAAATGTGTATCTACAATCATAATTTTAATCACAAGTACATACAACTCTAAATTTACAACTTAATACAAAACGTATAATTTAAAAATACATACCGTATTTTTTGTAGATCTTGGTCAAAATTTGTAGATCTATGTAATTCTAACTTAGATCTATGAAATTTTAGTAAGATTTTGTGATTTGGGATTAGAATTTCGAGAATGGGGAGGGGGGCGAAGGAAAGGAAGAAATGAGAAAGAAGGATATGAGCTGGGGGCTACGCTTGAGTTAGATTTAAGGGAAAAATGGAACGCCACTTATAGTGGCGTTCCTAGCGCCAGTTAGACTGGCGGTTCTTCCTACCGCTAGTTAAACTGGCGATAGTATCTACCGCCAATTTAGCTGGCGTTAGATCTGTCGCCAGTTTAACTGGCGGCAGTAACTTTTTAACGCCACCAACAGCCAGGTGGCGCTGACATAAATCTGTCGCAAGTTTAACTGGCGGCAGCGTTTTATTTTTGTAATTGTTTATATTTGTTTTTATTTTCGTAATTTTAATTAAAAATATTTTTTTTTTTAAAAAAAAATTCGCTTCTCGTACGTGTTGGGAGCTCTTTTGGGCTGAGCACGGTCCAAGCGCTTGGCCCGCGACATGTTGCATGCCACGTTTGCGCTCATAGCGTACCATCCCTTATACCCGAAGCATCCGTCAAACTAATCAATGATGTCTCCAGCTGCTTACTAACGGCAAGGAGGCGAAGGGCAGCTGCTGCTTCTCTCCTCGTTTCTTTTGCTGAAGGAATGAACAAGAAGGGCCTCGCAGTGCTCATGCGCACCAGGATGCGTCCTCCCCAGCCCCAGCCCCAGTCCCAGCCCCAGCCCCAGCGTCTCGCCGATGCTCCATCCCTTCCTCTTCCCAACGTAACAAGCAAATTATCTCGATCTTTCTTTCCAATCTCTTCCAAATCCTTCTTTAGCAAACTCTGATTTGTAGGATGCTGCGGAATGGGATAAAGCTTCTGGAGGAGGCGCTGCGGCGGCCCAGAGGTTCTTTTCTGTTCTGCTTTGAGAATTTGTGTTATTTTTATCCTTTTTTTGTCGTTTATTGAGGGTTTCTTACGACAACAAAATGCCAGCATGGTGGCGTTCGAGGACGTGAAAGAATGGATGCGGGCAGCAATATCTGCCCCTGCTGATAAAATCGAGTCTGTTGATGCGAGTCTCCGCGACTTCTCACAGGTTAGAGGATGTTTCTTGCCCGTGTTGGTGTTATATTATATCATAATTTATTAACTGTTTGAATTGTATAATTCTTCGACGAAATTAAAGAGTAACCAAATGCACGCTTAGACACACGGACAACAAAAAAAAAGAAAAGAACACCCTACACTTTTGTCAAAGGAATGGTTCTATTTCTTCATTCTTTATGCACTTCACTTTCCTCACTTAACTATAACTCCGAAAAGGTCCATTCTAAAATACAACTATTCTTTTTCCAGGTTAAAATAGTTGCTTTTCTGGATTTGTGCAGGGTTACTTGAACCTTATACAGGAGAGCCGACATGAGCTTCTCCATGTGCTTGCTCGGGACTATGATGTGAACCGGATGCGAGTGCATGAGCTTATGCACGAGTATCTAAGTCTTGAGCTTCCACATAATGCAGGCAAGGAACTATAGATGTCGTCCTAGATGTTATTTTGGTTTCTTTTTTTATCCTTTTTGCTTATTTATTTTTAATTTATTTCTACTAATGGTTTAGTTGGTTCGTTGCTAATAGCTTGTATTTATCTTCTTGATTAGCTACAGGTGAAGAACGCATAGATGGTTTTGAGGAAGAGGGATCTGTTGCCGTTACATTTTACCGGACGGAGCGGAATCTTAGAGATGCTCTAAAGCCAATGTATGCTATATTCTTTGAGCGGCTCAATGAACATCCTGGCGGATTGAAGCTGCTAGCTGTTCTACGTTCTGATCTCCTCTCTCTTTTAGCGTAAGATAATTTTTCATATTTCCTGGATGCTGTATCCTTTATTTAGTTTGGGAATGTTTTAAATAATATAACATTGTTGGAAATGTGTAAGCAGGAAAGAAAATGCACCATCCTTACGGGCACTAGATTCGTACTTGAAGGAAAAACTGATAACCTGGCTTAGTCCAGCTGCTTTAGAGCTTCATCAGATTACGTGGAATGATTCTGCATCTTTGCTAGAGAAGATTGTTGCATATGAGGTGAGATTTGGTCTTTGGTCTTATATATATATATATATATATATATATATATATATATATGTGTATACATATATATATACATATATGTATACACATACGTATATGTATACGTATATGTATATGTATATACATATGTATATACATACATACATATACATATGTATATACATACATACGTATACATATGTATATATACATACATATATGTATATATATATATATATATATATATATATATTATATAATACATATACATATGTATATATGTATATACATACATACATATATGAGGTGAGATTTGGGTCTATATATATATATATATATATATATATATATATATATACATATAAAGGTATGTGTGTGTATGTATGTGTATGTGTATGTGATGTATGTAGCGTGAGAGAGAGAGACAGCACACACAGACTTTGTTTCTCATGCTTTTATATCCATTTTGTCTTTTTTTTTTTTTTTTTTTTTTAAATTTTTTATTTTAAAGTCATCATTGATCTCTTGTCCCTTGATAGGCAGTACACCCCATTAGAAGCCTGCTAGATCTGAAAAGAAGGCTGAGTGTTGGTCGCCGTTGCTTTTCTTACCTGCATCCTGCAATACCGGGTACTTTCCTTTGCTGATTGCGTAGATGCTTAACTCCATTTCTAAACTGCATATGTGTGTGCTGTGCACAAATCGTTTCTTGCTTTGCCATGGAGAAACTGATGTCTTCAAAGTTAAATAGTATTGTAATGTCATTCCAGTTTTGTGTAGTGTGCAAGCTTGGAAAATATTGTAAGATAATTAGTCTAAAAAATATGCTCTCAATATTATAGATTCAAAGGTTATAGCTTGTGCTATTCCTTCTTGACTAGCCTGAGAATGCCTATAATTAATTTGTTTTCCTATGCTCTATTTGTTTCATACAATTGGTGTTTTGTTAGTTCAGGAAAGAATTAATATTCTCCTTCTTGCTAGAACTTGAAAATAATTTGGAGCCGGTGCCCGAGACATAATATAATCTGCATGAGTAATAAATGTTATACTGCATGTTAAGGTAAAACATGAAAACAGCATACACCTTAATATTATTGACTTTGCTGAAGAAAATTTCGGCATTGTTGATGTGTCAAGAAAACACTTAAAATCATTAGCAGTCCCTCTCATCCCACATAAACAAATGTGTAAAGCATATAATGATAACAACCGAGTACAACAATTGTGTCAATGATTTTGCAAAAAACACTTTTTGCTTTGAGGATGGCGTCCATGCTTCTACATGAGTGCCATCGATAGCACTTGCAAAGTCTACATTAAATTTCTAGATCAATTTAATCGAATAAAATTAAAGTAGCAAAAAACGCTTAGAAGAAAAGGCATACGTTAAAATATGCATACCACTTATTTCAAACTTCAAGTTGGATAGGACCCCTATTTGTTGGTTATAGTCAAATGGAGCATAAGAAGACAGCGGTTTAGTTACATTAAGAATTTTCCGAGCGGGTGTGATTTGTATGTCAGAATGGTCAAAGGCTTTTTTGGGTCAAGTTTGTTGTCAAAGGTTCCCTTTTTCGGATTTCTTAGCTTCTGTTGTTTCACGAATCATAGTTTGCTTTACGATTACATGGTCAGGGCTGCTTTGTTTGTCTATTTCTGTATATGTTACATGTACGATGGTATTCCTTAAGTTGAATCGTTCAAAGGAAGATCAGGCAAGGTTTATAAAGTTGGGCATCTCTTGGCTATTTGGCCATGTTAAGTGGAGGCGGCCCTAAGTATTCGGACCTGCTAAGGCCCCTCATCTTCCAATTTTTAATTTCAGACTATTCTCTCTCTCTCACTCTCTCTAATAGTGTGGCAATTAAGACATTAAACCATCTCAGTTCGGAATAACAAAGAAAGAGGAGAAAACGATAGTGTAGTAATTTTCCGATTTTGTTGCATTGATGGCATCGTTGAAGTGTATGATTGTTAGTCTTTCAAATCAATATTGACAGCAAATGAGTCTTCCACAATGTAACGGTTCAACAATTCCTAAATGCATCAAGAACGTAACTACCTGCACCAAAACCGGATACCAAAGAAACATTGTACTTATAGTAGTCTATCCCTTGCGATAAGTGAAAGAATGGGTTTGTGATTATTATGCTTCCTCATCACAAATGTCAAGCCCTTTCTTAATTGGTTCTAATTGCCTCAATCAAACAGTTGTTCATTGTGGCATTATTGTCAAGATGCTCCATAAATTTAAACTGCATTCAAGCTTCCACCAATACCTACTTGATCACTCCTCTGCTTGAGGTTTAGCCATTACAATTACCATGTAACTTTTCTTAGTTTGGTGTTGATGTTGATGTTCTATTTAAAGATTCTAAACTGGCATACTAATAAGTGCTTTTTTTTTTTTTTCAATCACCTGCTTTTTAAACTGTGATGCTAAGGAGTTCTTTATCATGCATGTGCTAACTCTGCTGGCATGCTAGTGAGATTCTTTACTTTGTGCTATAGCTGGCATACTAGTACAGGATCTTCTCGCGTAGTTACATTTCTCTTGCTTAATATCAGCATTGTGATGTTATTACAATCAAGATTCTTATCAAGCTGATTTTCTGGTGCACATGATCGGAGTCGTAGGATCGGAGCAGCGTCGAAAGATCCTACCAAATGGTACATAGGATTGAACACATTTAAAAATGATTGTTACTACTATCAACTGTATGAACAATATCTACATTTAGCACATATATATACTTATAAACAAAAAATTTGAACCTCTATTACAAATTTTATGAAACCATATCAGAACCAAGACAAACATTTCACCAAACTTTTCAAGCCTCCAAGCCCAATATTTAAATAAAACATACAGAACCTCCTCCAGGTTTATATGTCATATTACCGGCTCAATCTTTTGGGTTTCTTTCTACTATTATTTGAAGGATTTAGGAGCACTATTACTAGGACCAATTCTACTACCACTAGCAGTTCCTGACATCTTCTAGCTGGTAAAATTGACAAAAAAATCACATAATAATAGTGGAATTGACCAAAAATCACCTACCAAAAATATCACAAATGATTCACAGACTTGACAAATACAGTTACATAATCTAGTTAACAAGAATCAAATTTTCCTCTATCTCAGTACAATCACAGTAAGCATCATCTATATTGTCTTCGCTCGATGCCGCCGCCATGAGGAAGAAATCTCAAGTGTGTCGATGAAACCATGGTTAGCTTGGTGGTAATGGAGGCAACTGCAATCACCTCACCTCTCATTGTAATTCTCCTGCCCATTGCCGCAGTGTATGATCCTCGTCAAGATTGCGAGCCTTGCCGAGCAATGAGATGTGATGAAGTGGATGGATGGATAGAGACTGTGGAATGAAGATCAAGGGTTTTGTTTTTAGATTAAGATCAAGGGATTATCGAAGCCCAGCCAGCAGCCCGTTAATGCCATTTTTGTTCCACCAACTATGAGGTCACTGGTTCAAGCGCTCCTGTAGACTCCACGATTGCCGATTATAGACTTCACTGATGAGTCCAATTTTACAGTTTGTACTATGAGTCAAGTTGATGGTTGGGCTATATATTTGCATTCTTGTCATCGTGATTTTAATAAAAGTGCGATTATTTACTTGGGATTCTACATCATCAACTTATTTTGTAACAATTTCTACTATGTAGTATGATGCACTTACATTGTTTAAATTTCAGTTAAATGCTTCTCACTAAGGGTTGTGAACATGTTCTTCTCTAATAAAACAATGACATTTGTTTTTTTTAGGTGAGCCCTTAATATTTATTGAAGTTGCTCTTTTGCATAATGTCGCAAGTTCCATTAAGGTATGCTAACTATGTAAGTTGTAGTAAGTGTCATTCTTTCTTTGTAGGTTTTTTCCTTGCAGAAGTTTTCTCATGTAAGTTTATGTACAGGAGGTTTTGTGGGATGATCCTCCTATCCCAGAATCAGACGCTTCATGTGCATTATTTTACTCAATTTCATCAACACAGGTAAGTGCTGGTGGCTAGCCTTGGTTAAATCACCTTTTTTTTTTTTTGTCTGCATGTGCATGATATAACAAAGATGTTATGATAAGAACTTTATGCTAGATACTTTATTTCTGTTGCGAGACCTTCTTTAGTAAATTGTTATTGCATGACCATGCTACCTAGAGGGCTTGAACTGACAAAAATTATTGTCATAGATAAACTCATAACTCACAATACATGGAAATAGTTTGAAAACTCAAAAAACTACATTAATAAAAATAATGAAATAAAAGAAATGTTCCATACAGACTTAATTTCCATATAGCATGCCTATATGGCTAGAAGGGACCAGTGGATCCCCATCAGTCATATCTCCATTATAAATTATTTTTAATATTAAGTTCCCTAAACGTGATCTGGTGGATTTCATGAATATATTGGCCCTGATTGAACTTGCTCAGTATGTGCTATCCATCAACAAGCATCCGTTGATGCATGAAATCCTTAAGAATTTGTTGTGGAGGCAGCTTACCACACTATCCTCTTCAACGACAAAAAGCAAAAACTTTTTCCCACAAGCTTGGGCTAAACTATGCTCTGGTTTCATTGATTCTTTTTATGCAATGAACTGCATCTTTGTTTGTTGAAAAAAATGCTTCATTGAAGAAGTGTTGTATAAATTCCTTTTCAATGAACATTGGGTGTCCTCTAAAGGTTCTGTCATTTTATCTAGATTGGTTTTTTTCTCAGTAGGTTGTTTTATTGTACTGAATTTAGCCAGGAACATTTGCTATTTGGCTATCCATGTAAAATATATATATATATATATATATATATATATATAACAGAGGCGTCTGATTTATATTTTATTTTATTTATTTATTTTGTTTTGTTTTCTTTTGAAAACATAGCCAGGGCTTTCAGGAATAAATCTTGGGAAATTCATCATTAAACGTGTGATCGAGCTGTTGAGAAGAGACATGCCTTATGTGACGGTATACCTCTTTTTTCTTTCTTCTTAAAGTGGAGGCACAGATAAGATGTGAAGATAAAACTGAAAGAGTGAATATTAATTCGTATATTCATTTTTCAACTTCTATTTCCGCAATAGATTGGGTCCATTTGGTTGTTGAATGTCTAATATTTTTTAATGCATGTTGATGATGCTCACATGTTTATCCATCTTGTCAATCTGCTTTCTTGTGGTCTTGTGCTTGAGACCACCATGGATAGTTTATGCTAAAAGATAGTAATTCCTAAGAACTTATCTCATTGATTAAAACAGCTTCTGCAGCTTGTATATTTAACAAGTTCCACTGATTTTACCTTCTATAGTTAATGAACTTGCTGTTTGTTTCCTCTCTCCTGCCTGTCTGTGCTTCATCAAGCATATTATTTTTTTTTTTGAAGTTATTTGTCTAAAGTGAACAAGCTTGCGTCATCTCAGTTGATCAGGAGTGTTCATTTTCACATGTCAAGTTAATTGGATACCATGTCTGGCTATCTTTCTGTGACCAATCTTCTCCAGGAGAACACCAAAATTGCCACAAAGATAGTTTGCACATCTTTTAATTCACCATATAACATAACTCATTTGGTATTCAAGTTCTAAAAGATTCTTGTATGAAACGATACCTTGGACCAATGATGGGATATTGGATGGTAATCCTGATTTGTCTATATGTGTTAATCACACTCTAATAAAAGTAGGGACAATTGATCTGGGGTCCTTATTATGCTTATTTTTGCTTTTGGTCCTTCATATGTGTCAATTTAATGTACTATACTCGATAGAAGTACTGTCTCGGAGTAGAGACGGTATTATTTAGGGAAGTATAATTTTATAACAAGAAAGATACTTCCACTATAGCTTGGAAACATGGAAATTTAGCATCAAATCAGGGACCTTATATTAATTGGAAGGATTTGAGGGATTGCCAAGCATTTGGATTCTTAATGGGAACTCATAGTAACACCATCATTTTAATATATTACTGTTGCGCACATGGCAAAGACGCTATTTAGTTATTTGATGAAGACAGACGATACAACTTGGAATAAATATGTAGCTGTCATATATCTTACTAAACAGGCAGAAGGTTTAGAATAGGGATTGACCTAAAAATACCTTTTTTTTTTTGCTTAGCTATTTGGTGGATAATGAAACTGGTGCTTGTTAGGTTTGTTTTTCCATCAATTGCTGTTGGGTTGAGTGATTTGTATATTTTTGTCAATGCATATGCATATTTGAATTTTTTGGGAAATTTGACATGGAGCATTGTCCCATGTATAATATGCTTGTTTGGATCTCCGTATAGACGTTTGCAACGCTCAGCCCGATTCCTGGATTTATGAAATGGCTCCTGTCCAAGTTAGGTTGCCAATTAAAGCTTTCGAGATCAGAGAATGTGGATTCCAGTGATTTGCCTGAGGAATCTTCCTCTATGTTCAAGGAGAACATTCTTCTTCCTGAAGAAGAAGTTGCACTTCTGAACACTGTGTAAGTTCTTTTTTATTGGCAAGTAATTACAAGGTGATATGTCTGTCCATTTCTATCAAAGGTGTTCATTCTCAGGAATTCAGAGATAGATTCCTGTTCAGTAATATCAAATTCAGAAGAGTAAGGCTTTTTTTTTATAAAAGCTAAACTGTCAGCTAATGCTTTTAGGATGTTAAATGTTAAGACAACCAAATATTCTACGTATCGGTGTCTCACCCTGTTGTATAAAGAATAATAAAAGTTATCCAGCAAAGAAATGTGTTTGACTTTGACCACGCAAAGCAAGCAAATTAATTAAGATAAGACAAAGAAAATGATAGAAGTTGCTCGAGTATGAAAGTCTTGTTGAAATATACCCATGTCTCTGCTAATAGGTTAAGATTTTAGGAGAGTGTGCATGCTCATTTGACAAATTACAACAAAGCCTAATCATTAAACTACTTTCAATAGCCAACATTGTCAATTATCCATTTTAGTCACCTAGTGTTTAATCTAAAGAATGTTGCTGAAGCAGTGTTAAGATTATACCTGCAAGGCTCCTTGTTGTTAATGCTGGATTTGCCTACTGAAGCTTGCACTAGTAATCTAATTGCCCGACCATAAATAAGAAGAATTTATTTAATATTTAAATTATAAATTAAAAACAAAATGTTCAGCACTAATCAAACACATCTTAACGAACTGAGACCTTAAATTTGCTGATAGGGATTATTCATAATAATTACTACATATTTGATGTCTACTACTTAGCATCGTAATAAAGGAAGTGTAAGCTGTACATATTTTGATCTTAGAGTACGTAGTACTCGCTACATATTTTGGGATAATTCTATCCCACCTTTATACTTGAGTTGCATTTCTACAAGCTTTGTTAATTGGTATATTTTATACTAATATATCTAGTTGAATGTACATTATATTATCTTAGAGTATCTTATTAATATGTTAGTTTTATTTTACATTTAAAAAAAAAAAATCTAATATATAGTTTCATTACATTAAATTTAACAAATACTATTATATGACTTATTTATGTAATAATTTTGTTATATATAATTATTTTCTAATACTTCATGATAGAAATTTTTTTTTTTTTTGGTTGATTATTGTAACATCCAGAATTATGTCAATTTACATCACTGTTAAGCAGTGACGGGGCCACAGTGTGGCAGGGGCTGACCTGGCCCCCACAAGCCTTGGTAATATTGTATCACATATGGTACCAATACATGATTATGTTGCATATTATTATGGTTATAAGTAGCATGTACCAACACATAGTTATAAGCACATGTACCAATACATGATTATGTTGCTTAGTATTATGGTATATTATTTTCCTTAAATCTTTCTAGTAAACAAAAATCTTTATAGTTAATCACTCCTAATATAGATAGACATGGCATAAACCAACTCAGTGCCCTCAATTTTCTTATGAATTTTGGTGGGAAAATAGTCAAGCATGCACGAACTTCTTATCCATCATCCCTCTCCCCCTCCACCCCCCGCCCCCCTCCTCAAAAAAGAATAAATATTCCTCGCTGCATATAAAGGAAGAATGTTAATTGTAAGGCGTACCTGATGCACAAGCCTAAATGAGCGCTTGATACACGTATTTATGCGCCCCCCCCCCCCCCAAAAAAAAAAAAAAAAGATTAAATTCCTCAGCTGCATATAAATGAAGAATGTTAATTGTAAGGCGTACCTCATGCACAAGCCTAAATGCGCGCTTGATACACGTATTTATGTTAATTATTATGAGATGGGCCACTTTCAGTACTTAATTTCATCTGCAATATTATTGAATATCGCATCGAGAATCCATAAACTTTTTCAGATTTGCAGATAATTCATAATTCAGAGTAAGGAAAGATATTACTATAAAAGTTTTTCTTAGTAGAAGCAGGACTATCTGAAGAAGTGCTGTAGCAATTTTGATTTATTACACCAACCCAGTAAAATTGCATTTAAACACTCCAAATATTTGCTAATTCTAAGAGGTGTTTGAAGTGCTATGTAAATAATCATGTTTCCATCTATGAAGGTAATGAAAGATGCAATCATTGAAAATCTAAGAACAGTAAAGCTAATATCGAAGGTGCAGTGTGTGGCCGTGGTAATTTTCGAAACTTTTCTTCTTATTACCTATACTAACCTTTCACTAGAAACTTTCTTTCGTATCCCTTCTGCATAGCAAATGACAAGCTATGAAACCTATGAAGAAAAGAGAAAATGCAGTTGGTCTCACGTTGTGAAAGTTGATATGGTGCATTTTGTGTGAAAATGTGATGTTATTGAGAATTTCTAATGCAGAATACTAGCATGTAATTGTTGTAACTAATTGGATTTGGTTTGCTGAGTTTTTGTTTGTATTTTTGCAATTACTTACATTTCTTATTTTGTCATGTAGTGAACATGTTTCCGGGGAAACTGGTTTGACAGTCTTCTGGAAGTTGCTGAACTCTCCTCATAAAGGATGGTTGCAGGATGATGATCTCTTGGCTGCAGTTAAACCTCCTATTATGCGTTTATGTGCCAGGTATTGCTAGTTTTACCATAACACATTGTCTGTCAAATTGTAATACTAGTGAAAGTAAGAAAAGTTGTGTACTTTGTGAAATGGTTTGCTCCTTCGGAGGAATCAATCAAGTTGTTCACAATCTTGATAGTATACAACATTCATAAACTCGGACGGCACCGCTCGTCTATGCCGAACGGCACGGCCGGGACAGGCCGGTATGGTTGGAAAACTATCGTTTATACTGTCTCTGTGCTGGATGCCGGCAGATCCAGTCATCCAGCACACGTCGTGCCACCCGGCACCTAAAACTTTGATCTTGAAACCACTGTTTTTTTCTCCAAATGAGGGCCTAGGGCTAGCATGAGTGAAGGTAGCTTTGAGTGGAATGGCTGATGCTGCTTTTTGTGTTCTTACATACAATAAGAGACAAAGAAAGAAGAAATTTCTATCTAAGATTCTAAATAAAGGGTGAAAGCCTCATGAATAAGCTTGTTTTTGGTTTGACAAATTGGGAATATATTCTTTTAAGTGTTGCAATCATGATTATTGACCACCCAAGCAGTGTTGTCAAAGGCGCGCCTCGCATTGCGCCTAAGCCAAACTGCTCATTTCTCGCGTCTAGGCGAGGCTCTCTTTATAAGTTAAGCGCCTAGGCGGCCTGTGTGCGTCTTATGGAGGTGCCTAGGCGCCTTATAAAAGGTGGAGTCCTAACTTAGAAGAAAAGAAATAAATAAGAAGTTCAAGCCACTCACTCGAGCTGCTCAGTAGTAAAAACTAGCATATCCAAGTATAAACCTTAGCCAATCTTATTTTGCTTATTGTTTTCTTCATTTTGTTGTTATTGCTACTAAGTGGTACTGTAACTACTCGAGCTGATCAGTAGTAAAAAACTAGCATATCCAAGTATAAACCTTAGCCAATCATTTTTTGCTTATTGTTTTCTTCATTTTGTTGTTATTGCTACTAAGTGGTACTGTAACTACTTTTTTTGATACCTTTCGCGTCGCTTTTATCAAGCACACACGCCGCAACGCGTTTTGCGCATTGGATAACTTTGCACTTAAGAATGAAATCTATCCAAATGCTGATGTTTCTGATTCAAATCCTTCGCTCAATTCATTTTCGTTTATCTTTGTTGCGTGTGCTATATATCGTTTATAAATTGTGAGATCCATCATAAGAAGATATTCTATTGAAACACAGTTCCTAAAGTTTCTCCTACTTCATGGTATATGATCAAAGCTTCTACATTCTTCTTTCTGCATAGAGATTTTGTAGCCAATTATCTGCATGGAACTGACTGACAAGTGTTTTTGTTTTATGTGAAGTGGCTAGCGTCAAACCTTTTAGCCGTAGCTCTTTAGTTGTTCTTATTGAGCTTGTATACGTTAGTAATGTTATAGATAATCATCCCATGTGTGTTTTCTTTACTATTTTGTAGTGCTTTGAGCTGGCATTGATCTATGCTTGAGTGAGCAGGTACCTATTCAAAGAAAAGAAGCGAAAGAAAGCCCTCGATCCTGTTGCAAATTTCCACCTCCAAAACGGCGCTGTAAGTGCTTGGCATTTATCCTATAATAATTTCAAAGGATGTTTGGGTAGTTTGGGAAATCTATATGGCTCTTAAATTATGAAAATATATATTGGCATGGTTAATTGGACTCCTTTCTTCAACTTGTCTAATAATCCACTGGCTATGCTTCATTTAGCACGTATTCTATGTGAAACAATTTGATGACTGAAGAACTAAAACAATACTCGAATTTTCTTCTTTAAGTTTGTGCAGTTCGTTCTTGTAGCAGTTGTGTAGTGCTGATTTAAATAACATCTCCAGATTTGATCTGTAGTTGTAGAATTGAATTTTTGTTAATATATTTACTGAGAAAGTCTTTGCCAAACAATTTTTGCTTTTCCTGCTATGATTTATTCATGTGTATATTAGTTGGATATCTGCAAGTTTTCTTTTTTGGTAACTATGTTGCTACTAACATACCCAAGGATTTCATGACCAAGATATTTGAATTTGTAATGATACTTACACATTCTGACCAGAATATCTGGAGAAAATGTAAAAAATATCAAAGATCTAGTTTTCTTGTACTCCATAGAGGAACTCAATGCCCTTGTATTGCTTCCTCAGCATAAATGTCGTCGAATTGAAGCTTTTTGGTTGAACACCCCAATAAATATAAACTTCATGCATCATTAGAGTTTTCCTACAGATTCTGTTTAGAAGGAAGCCCTAATCGTTTCACCATGTCAGATGTTAATGAATTTTATGAAGTTAAATTGCAAATTATGTAATGAATTACATTTGCGGGTGTATCTAACTTCTGCGACCGTTTGCATTTCCATCTTCCATTGTGCAGTTGATAGAAAGAATCAATTGGATGGCAGATCCATCTGAGAAGGGCATGCAACAGAGTGGCGGTATTATGGTGAATTATGTTTACAAGTATGGCTGCTATAATGTTGAACAAGGATTCTCATCATTCTGTCAATCAGTAAGCCTGTTATAAATAATGTTCATGACATTTTGCAGGTTAGAGAATATTGAAGAAAATGCTCGCTCATACTTTAATGATGGCACTATTAAATCTTCATGTGAATTTCTACAATACATTTAGGTAAGTTTTTAATGCTTTTAGCTGTGCTACTTGCTCTACGTTTAGGATTTTTTTTTATTTTCCTGTTTCTATGGTGTTGCATATTACTGTTCTGTTAACTGTAAGCTGCGTATTCAATATCTTTTGGAGACAAAATTCAGGAATTCCGGGCAAAGCATTACAATTTGTTGTTAACTTTACATTTCTACAATCATATAATTGTGCAAAATGAAATGAACAATATATCAAGAGCTCTTGGTTGAACAATCATCACAACAAACACATTTTCCTAGCTTGGTGCTTGCTTCACATTATTTTTTTAAGGTTTTTAGTATTCACATATGCTAGGTAAACAATGAAATTGTGGAATCCATTTTGCTAATGCTTAGATTACCTGACTTTGCGTTCTAGATACATGGTGTCAGTAACCTGTAAAGAAAATAGTACATAAATTGATGTGACTTCCAGAATTTGAAGAAACAGTTATATTTCATGCAACCTTTTCTTTGCTTTGATGGTTGATGCTTTCAAGCAAACTGATTGCTCAATAAGTAACACGAGTGAGGCTGACTTGTGTATTACAATACAACAAACTAAGTTTAGTTGTAAGTTATAAACTAATATGAGAAAGGAAAAAATATTGTATTGTTGTAAGTAAATCAGTAGGTTTACAACTTACATTAAATAGGGATACAAGAAAGCTTAACTTGGAAAGTATAGTCGTACAGAATCAATCACCCTAACTAATTCCTTTTAGGGCTTTGGCTCAATCTAGTATAAGCACATATATATATCAATTCTAATACTCGGTATATTTAATGCAAAATATTCTCTTTTCTATATATTCTTCTTTTTCAACACTCTCTCAAGTTGGCTTGTAGTCTTCCATTGTTAGTTTGCTTATTAGGAAATCAATTGTCTCTTCTGTAATCCTTTGGTAAATATGTCGGCTATCTGTTGAGTAGTTGGTATATTAAGGAACATAGATTAGACCATTCTCTAGTTTCTTCTTGATCAAGTGTCTGTCATCTTCGACATGCTTAGTTTGATCATGGTAGAACTTGATTATGAGCAATCGAAATTGCAGCCTTGTTTCGCAGTAAATTTTCATGGGAGTGGAACCGAGATTTTCAAGTCATCTGGTGTGCGAGAGATCTAAACCCATCTTCAGCGCTGCTCCATGCTACAACACTTTGTTTTTTACTTCGCCAGGTGATAATGTTTCTTCCAACAAATATACAGTATCCTGACGTTGATAGTCTGTAAGAAATGCTCCCTTGCCAATCAGCATCTGTATAGACTTCAACTTGTATATTATCACGCTTTCTAAACATTATATGTCTTATAGGTGTTCCTTTTAGGTACTTTAAATATTCTGTAGGTAGCACAAAGTGTTCCTGTCCTGATGGATGCATGGCTAGCTTACCATACTTATGACGAATGTTATATCAGGACGAGTATGTGATAGATATGTTAATCTCCCTACAATTGTTGAAACTTCTCCTTTTCAATCATATCTTCACCCTTAGCAGTCTTGAGCTTCAGTTTTGCTTCAATTGGAGTTTCGCTAGCTTTGCACACTAGAAGTCATGTCTCACCCTAGTAATGGAGGATGTATTTCCTTTGGTTTACGAAAATACCTTCTCTTGATCTTACAAATTCCATGCCAAGAAAATACTTCAGTGTCCCTAGGTGTTTTTTTATCAAAATCTTTTGCTAGTCTCTTCTTCAGCTTTACTTGTTCTTCAAGATCATTACCCGTCAAAATTATGTCATCCATATTGACAATTAAGACTGCAATGTTTCCTTTCTCAGAATATTTATAAAACATAGTATGGTCTGCTTGGCTTTGATGATAGCCATAGCTCTTTACAGCTTTTCCAATCCAAACCACACTTTTGGAGACTGTTTGAGGCCATATAGGGACTTCTTGAACTTGCAGACTTTATCTTGAGCAACAAAATTTTCAAATCCTAATGGTGGACAGTGTAGGACTTCAAATCAGGCGTAAAAGTGAAGATAATAAATAAGCAGCCATAACAGGAAAAGTTTTGATCCGGGAAAGACCAAAATATGGATAGTGTAGGTGGGTAAGGGTATTTGACTTATTAAATATATACACCGAAACATGATTACTTAGTCCGTATTTCATTAAAGTTAAAATTTTAAGGCAGAACAAATCTTAATTATGATTTTGTATTGGCGTAGACCATAAAAAGGAGTTTCATTAGACTCCTTAAGGGTGGGGAATGTTACTGTTATTGGAAAACGTGAAAAATCTGATTCCTATTAAATGGCCGAACCCGCCCCATTACATAGCGAAGAAACGGCTCCTTAATAGGAAACATATATGCGAGGTTGCTATGTAAATGGATCCCAAAGCAGAGAGTTAGGATAAGGTGGAGAGATGATGATAGAGATACTGCAAAAGGTTTCTTGTCAAGCTAAAAATCAAGCTTTTGTTGAAATCGGTTACATCAAGAAAGGGATGGTTAGATATTGCGAAGAAAGGTGGAGAGATAGAAGTAGTGTTCAACTAGACCAGCCACTACTAATAGAGTTGCAAATGATGTATGTTTAGTTTAGTATATAAACTTAAAGATTTAAGTGTTAAATTCCGATTAGGTGCTATTTTCTATCATTTTCATGTATCTAGATGCAAAATAAGGAAACTGATGATCGTGTCATTATCCTAGCGATCTCGAAACCTACTATTGCATATGCAACTACATTAATAGCACTAAGCTAATATTTGTTCTTTATCGTTTGAGAACGCAACAAAGCTGAATAACTAATTACTGATTTGAAGATTTTTAAAGATTTAGCATTAATATCATGGGAAAATAGCAATTAAAATGAAAAGTATTCTCTTGGTTGCCTACATATACTTGAACCAATATGAAAAATCTCGTGTAAACTGCTTCATCACATTTAATATATCTATCACATACTCGTCCTAATACAACATTTGCCATATCGTAAGCCAGTACATGCATTCACCAGGATAGGAACACTTTGATACTGCATACAGAATACTAAGACGTATGATGTTTAGAAAGCGTGATAATATACAGTTGAAGCCTATACAAATGCTAATTGGGTAGGGCGCAGTTCTGACAGACGATTAACGTCGGGATACTGCACATTTGTTGGAAGAAACCTTGTCATCTGGCAAGGTAAAAAACTAAATGTTGTAGCACGAAGCTGCGCTGAAGCTGAGTTTAGATCTCTCCCACACGGGATTTCTGAGGTGATGTTAGATCGAGAGGTTCTTATAAGACTTGAAGATCTCGGTTCCACTTCCTATGAAAGTTTGCTGCAATAAGGCTGCCATTTCGATTGCTCATAATCAAAGTTCTACCATTATCGAACTAAGTATGTCCAAGTTGACAGACACTTTATCAAGGAGAAACTTGAAAATGGTCAAATCTCTGTGCCTTATGTGCCAACTACTCAACAGATAGCCGACATACTTACTAAAGGATTACAGAAGAGAAAATTTCATTTCCTAGTAAGCAAGCTAGCAATGGAAGACATCTAGAAGCCAGCTTGAGGGGGAGTGTTGGAAAGAAGAACATATAGAAAGGAGAATATTTGGCATTAAATATATTGAGTATTAGGGTTAATATATATGTAAATATAGGAGATTGAGCCAAAGCCCTTAAAAGAATTAGTTGGAGTGATTGATTCTATACAACTATACTTTTCCAGTTTACCTTTTTTGTATTTCTATTTTATGTAAGTTGTAAACCCAATGTGGCAATACAATATTTTTCTCTTCTCACATTAGTGTATATGGTATCAGAAAGTTTCTCAATTCTTGTTCTCTCTCGGGCAGGAGCATCAGCAAGAAGCTCAGGTATGGGAGCCTTAATGACATAGTCAACACATTGTGGTATGAGAACAAATTTCAAATTCTCCGCCAGTCCACATAATTTGGCCCATTTAGCCTATTTCAAGTATGCTTTGCAAGTTCAATTGGCCACTCCTTTTCTACAAAACATTCAACAAAACATAGAATAAACCAAGGTTTTAAAAGCCGTTTCGTGCCGAGTTTCGGTAATTCTCAAACTCGAGACGTGCCGACCTTGCCGTGCCGACCGTGCCGAAAGTACGATTTTATCTTTTTAAAAATTAATTAAAAAAAAAAAATAAAGTACACGATAATTTATAAAAATTTCACACACAATTCATAATTATTTAAAAATTAAACATACTAACTTCACGATACTACCACTGAAGTTGTTGTGTGGGCTGATAGATAAGGATTGTAAATCCTCGCTGTCAAATCTACTGCTAAAGCTATTTTATTAACATAGTAATACCAGCCTTCCAATTATAAGCAGCGTGATACTCTCTAAATATATTTATCGTAAATATTGTCGGGCTAGATAAGAGGAGCTTGCCAGTGTAGGAATCCATCGCGTACGGTGCATTGTAAGGACGTGGGCGGCTGCATGTTCACGAACTATAACAGATGCATCGGAATGACCTGCAGACAAAATTCATATGTTGGCTCTGGATATGGATTGACTGCACGTGAGAAGCTCAGCAGAGTACAGATGATCAGATGCACGATATTCATGTAACGGGGCACTTCCAGCATACTAGACCACCACTGAGATATGCCTTGCTCGTATTTCTGGTTGATAAATTGGAAGGCCCTCAACTTGTTGGTGCTTGTTGCATCTTCAGGCAGGTTGGTTGAAGCGAGCGAAAGCGTTCAACCTGCTCTATAACTTGGACCATCCAGACTGTAAGGCTGACGAGCTGCTTGATGAACAGATACTGATCTCGATAAACCAGCTGATGACTCTTTCGGTTCAGATTCTCGTTATTTCTCCGAGCCGTATTTTCTTGATGTGGTCTATTGGAGCTGGCATGTCTCCACATCACATCTGCAGGTTCGTGGACTGAACAAATGTGTCCACGTGCCCCTCATGTGCATGAAGAGCATGTCCACCTTCACCGTTGTCGGAGTCATCGCTTTCCGAGGAACTTGGTGACTTAGAGCTGGTACTTGTTGTGGGTGTAGGCGAGCGTGGCGACGACGAAGAATGCTGCGAGAAGCTCTAATTGTATTCACCAAAATGGTTGCCTACCTTGATGTATGCGGAGCGAACTCTCTTTTGAGCATTCATTGGGATAACTCTAAGCTCCCGAGCATGGCCTCATTTGGCCTGGGGGATTTCACCAGGCCTGATCGAGTTCCATTCTCATTGTCCTTCCTCTGCTCGAACCACCCTCTTATCGGGTCGTCATCATCATCCCTTCCTCCATACAAAGTTGGGTCGAAATCGAAGTCAGAGTGTTGTTGCTTACTCATGTGTTTCAACCGCAACCTCATATTGTAGGAAACATATACCAACTTATTTAAACGTTCTGCAAGAAGACGATTCCGAGATTTGGTATGGATGAGGGCAAATGTACTCCAGTTTCTCTCACATCCACTGGAGGACACTGTTTGCGAAAGGACTCTAACAGCAATCTTCCTTAAATGTGGAGCAGACGTTCCATTGTAAGCCACACTCAGCTCATATGTTATAAGCATATAAGCAACTAAGCACGGTAACTTTTATAACAAAATCTAACTATTAATATAAAAAAGCTTACAGGGTTTTTGCATCTTATTCCTTGACGTTATTGGCTGAATACTCTCCAAATGACCTGTCTTGATATCGGAATCATTTACCCTACCAAATGGATAAACAAAAATGTTCTGTCATTAAAATCTTATGCTTAATTAAAAAAATATATATTTATATCGTATCCTCTTCGATGGTCTGTGCTTGCGCCCATTTCATCTGGTTTTCTAGCGGATGATCACATTAACGTACGGGTGATAAGATCATTATTGGTTCCCAATGAATGCTGGTTCTGAAAACGGGGTTAAGATAATATCCTGCAAGATGGATGTCTTTACCATTTGGATTTTCCAAATCTTTCTTCAATTATATTGCAGTAAGCCTGATAACCCTTCTCATTAATTTCTTTCAATTTGTGCTTCGCGTTATGGAATCATATGGTAATAAATCCATTCTGTGGACATCTTTCAGAATCCTACTTTCTAAGCACAGTCATAAAGTGGAGCAACGCTGTCGATAAATACGTAACACTTTGTCCAGAAATGCCCTATTTATATATACTTCAATTCTTTCTACCTTCCGCTCATTGATCGATATCTCAGAATCAGACCACACTCCTCAGTAATAAAGCTTTTAACCCGACTTCTTTTCTTTATACTATTAGAGATTATAAAGTTTTGTTGCAAATCGGAGTAATTCCGGGTCTAAGAAGATTACCTCCAATCTGCTCTCTCCATCTGAGCAGCAGTGGCCATGATTGTAGATGACTTGGGTAACAGTCTTGACCCTTTCGAAGAGCCTTTTTACGTGTGGGAGATCTCCCGATACAGACATATCAAATCAATACAGTGAGCAGCACAAGGTGTCCAGTAGAGATCTTGGGTAGTCGGCATAGAGACAAACCTGCACGTTTGTAATTGGCCCCATTATCAGTTACAATCTGTACGACGTTGTTGACACCGACTTCATTAATAACTTTCTCCATCTTGTCTTTTAGGTAACGATGGTCTTGTGTATCCTTCGACGCATTTATAGATTCATGGAACCCGTCTTCCATCACAGCCTTATCAAAATTGACCATCTTGAGTCTTGTTGGCCCTGTCCAACCATCACCATTGATTGTAACACCGTACTCTTTTCATTGCGTTTTAGTTGGTTTTAACGTATTGTGTAGCTCATTTTAACGTTATCATCCAGTAGAGATCAGCAAGCTCGTGAGGATTAGGAGGTTGAATTCCTGGTCCATCTCCTCTGTTTTATTTATTTTATTTACAAAGCAATCATATTACGATAATATGGACTAGTTGCAAGCATTAAAGGTTACTGATGAAATGAAGAACTTCGCAATTGCCTTTGTGTTTGGATTTTTTAGAACTTTTCGCAATATCATCGATTCTGGGTTGACTAAGCTCCACAGGCGCGGAAGCATGTGGGTCAACGGATCGAATATCTGGTGGCCGCCGTGTGGAGGCCGATCTTCCAAAGAGAGATGATAAGGCACCTCTGGTACTTCCTCGTTGACTACCGGAACCAGAAGAGCCGCCAGGAGTGTGAGAAGAGCTTTGTGCAAAGCCGCCTCTTCGCAAGTTTTTCTTTTGTTGCTCCACCTCAAATTCTCGTAAACTTTCAGCTTGGGCACGTCTTAGCTCCTCCCTCTCTCCTGGTGGAATTCTTGGATCGCGCTGATCAAATGCGTCATTTCTTCATCATTAGGGTATCCTTGCTCAGCGACGTAACATTCCTCTGAAACTACACGATCAATATAGTCGCAATGCTTTTTAACGTGTTGCTTTGCATTCTTTAGCAGTCGTAAGTGTGCCTTCATAGCATCACGGATTTCCGAACACGATTTATCACATGGCTGAACATCTGAATATCCTCCGGCAAGATGTTGGTTAAGCCGAGAAACACCACCTCCTCTTCCATGCATATTGTAGTAATTGCAAATCCATTGGTACCGATTACCTTCTACAGGTTTACCGTGTTGCCAACCAATATCAATAAGTGGTTGATTTTTTGGTGGCGCCATATAAATGAAAATATTTTTGTAAGAGATTGATAAGTTTGAAATTTGAATATATATCAAACAGCTATTTTGTGTTTGAAATCTGAAATGCTCAGAATGGATTTTATAGAAGTTGTTATATGCTATACATTCACGGATTGTTGAATATTCATCGATTTGATGTTTAGAAAAAATCATTCGTGTTCTAAAGTATTAAAACCTAAACCTAAACCTAAACCTAAACCTTAATAAAACAAAATAAAGTATTAAAATCCAAAAAAAAAAAAAGCCAAAAAAAAGGTAAAAACACATGCCCGTGAAGGGCATCATCTCAAAAAAAAAAAAAATAAAAAAAAAAATAAAAAAATAAAAATTACGCCCGTGAAGGGCTGATAAGACAGCCCTTCACGGGCTTGTTTTGTGTGTCGGCCTGTGCCGCCCGAAACGGGCGGCACAGAGCGGCACGCCGGCACGGGCGAAACGCGCCAGTGCCGGCGGGGCCGGTGCCGGATCCTAACGGATCCGGCATTTGCGGGGCGGCACCGAGCGTGCCGCCCGGCTTTTAAAACCCTGGAATAAACAAACATCAGCAGACATTCAATTTACTGATAAAGCATCATTAAGATAAGGTCTTTTAATCTAATATGATGTCTCTCACTATTTTGCGTCCCACAAAACCTTCTAAAAGTGGACGAGAGTTTAGTAACGTAAGCTCCTAGTGAGACAGGACCAACTAACACAAAAACTCCAACTCATGGGCAGCACTTTGAATCGAAGTCTTAACCTTAGTTGGTAGACAACTCTTTGTTAGTTAGGAGTACCCGACAATCCCGAGTTGGACTTTAGCAGCTCTAGAATATGATCCACTTGCTCTTTGTTGAATGGAACAGCTTCGGCTTCATGTGCATTGGGAGAAAGAATAATTTGCCTTCATGTTTGCCCTTCCAATTAGCTGGTTTATCGTGGATCTTCCAACAGATCTCACGGGTATGTCGTGGCTTGTTACAATGATCACACCACACACGGGGCTTCTCTTTGGGTTTCCTCTGTTTGGCTTGGCCAGCATAGGCTTCAGCAGTGGCAAGTGCAGAGTTTTCAACTGAGCATGACAAGTCATCGGCTCTCCTCACGGCGAACTTCAGCAAAAACTTCTCAAATAGTTGGAAGGGTTGGTCTGCCATCAAATTCAACATTAAGTCCAATAAGAAATTTAAAAATACGGCTATCCTCCACCTTTTCTTTAAGTGGTTGCAATCCTTTGAGGATTTCCACTCATAGTCATTGAATAAATCTAAATCCTGCCTTAGGCGTTTCACAGAATTTAAGTATTTTGTAACACTGTCCTCGCCAAGACAGATTTCTTCAAGCTTTAGCGTCAATTCCTACAATTGGGACTGGTTTCCAAATCTGAGTACATTTGGTTAGGAATGGCAACGGGTCGGATCGGGTTTCAGCCAACCCGAACTTGACCCGAACGGATTAGGATTCGGGTTTTAAAATTCGGGTTCAGGTTCCGGTTCGGGTTCGGGTTATTTTTTCTCTGGTCGGGTTCGGATTTGTTTAACTCGGATTGGATTTGAGTTCGGGTTCGGGTTTAGATATTTATATATGTATATTTATTTATTTATTTATACAAAATAGAAAATATTTTTTAATGCTCAAAATTATAACATAAAAGATTCTTAGATAGACTAAACACCCTACTATATTTAACCCATAAATGATATGGGATAAGTATCTAATTCTCAATACTTAGTGGACTTAGCCCACTAAGAGTTTAGTTAAGAAATTATCCCATATCATCTATAGGTACATATTGTAAGGATCTTTAGTCTATTTAAGAGCACTTCATGTTATAATTTTAATTATTAAAAAATATATTTCTTATTTATATAAAATAAAAAAATATTTTAAATAAAAGAAAAATAAAAATATTCATATAAATATATATATATATATATATATCTTTCAGGTCGGCTCGGGTCGGATTCGGCTTGCGTTTCAGGCCAACCCGAATCCGACCCGAACCCGACTCAGGTTCCGGTTTTAAAATTCGGGTTCGGATTAGGATTATTTTTCTCGGGTCGGATTCTGATTTTTTTGCCTCGGGTCGGATCGGATCCCCTCGGGTTCGGGTTCAAATGCCATCCCTACATTTGGTTGATGTTGTCCCAAAGCTACGGAGCAGTGTGATAACACATATAGTTGGAGCTATTGTCCTTCTCCATGTAGTTCACCAACCACGTCATCACCATTGGATCCTCAACATCCCAAGTGGATAGGTCGGATCCTCAAGGGCAAGCAGGTTCCTTCTTTTCTCATGTCAAGTAACCAATTTTTCCTCTGCCACGGATATGCATTCGCACGGACTAGGACCAGCGCAGAAAAATTTCTCCATTCAGTCATATGGTAGGATGGAGTGGGAATTTGAAGTGGGAACGTAAGAATTGTTGGACGTGTTGGTAAAATTAGTTTGAGAAGAGGTTACAGGGAGGGTTGTGGACTCGGAGACAACATCAAATATGGTGGAAGACTGCTAGGTATTTTTCTTTTGGTGGGAGATGACTAGGGTTTTTTTTTTCTTTTCCACTTAAAGTGATCGATAATTGCTCCGATACCATATAAACTAATATAAGAAGGAAAAAGTATTGTATTGTTGTAAATCAATAGGTTTTACAAGTTACATTAAATAGGGATACAAGGGAGCTAAACTAGAAAAGTATAATTGTACATAATCAATCACGCTAGAAAAGTAGAATTTGTATAATTGTACAAATCTCATATATTTACATATTTATCAACCCAAATATTCAGTATATTTAATGCCAAATATTCTCCTTTTATATAGTTTTCTTTCAACACTCCCTCCCAAGTTGGCTTGTAGATATCTTTCATTGCTAGCTGCTTATTAGGAAATCAAATTCTCTTCTGTAATCTTTTGGTAAATATATTGGCAATCTGTTGAGTAGTTGCTACATAAGGAACACCTATTAGACTATTCTCAAGTTTCTCCTTGGTGAAGTGTCTATCAGCTTCGACATGCTTAGTTCGATCATGGTAGAACTAGATTTTGAGCAACTGAAATGGCAGCCTTTGTTGTCGCAATAAACTTTCATGGGAAGTGAAATCGTGTTTTCTAGTCTTTTAAGAACGTCTTGATCTACATCACCTCACAAATCCCGTGTGGGAGAGATGTAAACTCAGCTTCGGCGCTGCTCCGTGCTATAACATTTTGTTTTTTACTTCGCCAGGTGACGAGATTTCTTCCAACAAATGTACAGTATCTTGACGTTGATCGTTATAAAAAATGCACTATGCCCAGTCAGCATCTATATGACTTCAAACTGTTTGTTATCACACTTTCTAAATCTTATACGTATTTCAGGTGTTCCTTTTAGGTGCCTTAGTATTCTGTAGATAGAATCAAAGTGTTCCTGTTATGGTGAATGCATGTAGTGGCTTAACATTCTTACGGCAAATGCTATGTTAAGACGCGTATGTCATATATATATTAAATGTGATGAAGCAGTTTACACAATACTTTCATATTGGTTCAAGTATACATAGACAACCTAGATAATATTTTTCATGTTAACTGTCATTTTTCCATGATATTAATGCTAAATCTTACAAAATCTTCAAATTAGTAATGAGTTGTTCAGCTTTGTTGCGTTCTTAAACTATATAGAATAAATATTAGCTTAGTGATATTAATGTAGCTGTATATAGCTTTCCTTATTTTGTATATTAGAAAATAGCACCTAATGTGAGATTAACACTTAATTATGTAAGTTTACATTACTAAACTAAACAAACATCACTTGCAACTTTATTAGTAGTGGCTGGTCTAGGTGAACATCACTTCTATCTCTCCACCTTTTTGTCACAATATCTTATCATCCCTTTCCAATTGTAACTGATTCCAACAAGAGCTTGATTCTTTGCTCGACAAGAAACATTTGCAATAACTCTATCATCATCTCTCCACCTTACCTAACTCTCTACTTTAGGATCCATTTGCATGGGAACCTCGCACATATGTTTTCCATGAAGGAGCTTTTTCTTCTCTATGTATTGGGATGGGTTCCGGCCATTTAATGAGAATCAGATTTTTGATGTTTTCTAATTACAGCAACATTGCATCGTTAAGGAGTCTAATGAAACTCCTTGTTATGGTCTACGTCAATACAAAATCATAATTAAGATTTTTTCTGCCTTAAATATATAACTTTAATGAAGTACAGACTAAGTAGTCATGGCTAAGTGTATATTTCATAAGTAAATACCCTTAACCACCTACCAGAATCCATATTTTGGTGTTTCCCGGATTAAACCTTTTTTTGCTTCTTTATTATCATCACTTTAGCGCCGGAAGTGCATGCCATCAGTCTAGCGATGGAATAGAAAATTCACAACAAAGTATGTCCTAGTAAGTTTACAGTTCTGCGGGAACCACGCAGGATGCCCCAATATAGTATAAAAGCATATTATTTCTTTACGTATCTTTTAAATTGTTGCCCCTTGTGACTGTACAGGATGCTTGATGGTTTGGTTATGCTTGTTGTAGTAAAAGCAAAGGGGATGACGATTGCCATCCATACAGTGGTTTCATTCTTATGTAACCATCTTTGTTATAGAGGTGAAGCACGTGTTTATGGAGATGAAGCACGTTTTATGCGCTTTTAAATATGGATCATCTAAATATTACCATATTTGTGAAAATAATTGCTCTCTTGCAATGAAGGTAGTGCATATCAGCATTCATACACAATTCTGGTATATTGAACATTGACACTAAGTTCGAATGGTTAAAAAAAAAAAGGTTGATAGAGCATAGTTTGGAAACTGTTTTAGGAAAAAAGCAAGCAACGTTGCTGAGATATTTTTAGTTGGCCTTTTTTTCAGAGAGAAATAATGTAGAGGAATATCAAAGTAACTTAATAAAATAGAGAATAAGATACAGACTTTTGGTCGGGACTATTTTCTTTTGTCCAAAGAACAAGATAAAAATGATAGAAAGAAAAAAAAAATAATTTATATATATATAAAAACTAGTTATCTACAACTAAAGAATATTAATGAAAAATTTATTTTGAATAGAAATCAATTATTTATTTAATTAATTACATAATAAAAATTAAATAATTTTTATTAAATAATTAAGAATAAGTAAATTATGTATTACTTTTAACTTAATAGTATTTAATTTTGCTAAAACTTACTAAATAATTATCTATGTAAATAATATTTTTTTAATATTTTATTTGTCTATTTTGTTAACTAAATAACATTAAAAATTTTATTTTTAATAAAAATTTACAAATTATTTAATTGATTACATAATAAATAATTAAACCAAATTAAATAATTCATAATAAGTAAATTATTTATTACTTTTTAATAGATAAGTAAGTTTCCTCGGGTCATTAGAGTTGGAGTTTTGAGTTTTATTTATTTTACTAATATTTCTAAGCATTTAGTTTATTTAAATTAAATATAATTTCCAATGTTATATAATTTATTTTTTATTTATTAACTAACTAATAATATTATTAAATACTTAATTACTTAAAAAGTGAATAATTTATTAAAGGGAAAATTTTGTCAGCCTGATTTTAGTTTTTATGTTGAGCAGAATGGCTTGTTCCCCCGACTGCGATTTTCGCGGGCCGACTTGCCGGAGAGTGGCGGCGCGCTGGCGTGGGTGGCGACACGGGCGTTTAGAGGGGGAGCTTGAATCGCGCGACCATACCAGAAATTACGGGGGCGCTCGACAGCACGATTAAATCTTCCTTTAGTTAAAGAATTATCTTAAGTAAGATTAAATGGTTGAGACTTAGTATTCCTTCTATTGATATTATCTATTACTTATAGTATTGTATATATTTATTAATTTAACTAAATATTTAATTACTTTATGTCTTAGAAACATATAAATAATTTATAAATAAATTAATAAATTAAGTTATTTTAAAATAAATAATATGTTTAAATAGATTTTATTTTATTTTAAATATATTCATCGAATATTATATTGATAATCATAAAGGAACCAAGATAAGCTGATAATCTGTTACCGATGGAACCCAAATTTCGTGTGGATTCGTAGTAGTTAGGATATAATTCAGTAAAGTCGTATGTAACAACGGAGTAGTGAGCGACTCAGTTTAGTTATGTCTCGAGGCACAGTTTGGGGAGGGTGCGGCTAGTGACGACGACATGGCGTAGGAGCGTTAAGATGTGTGGGTGATAGTTGCGCAGAGTAGATGAGAGGTTTGCCAGAAATGAGATTAAGGGAGTTGGATGAGAGCCGGGCCGATGATGCATGAGTTGGTTTGCTGGCGAGCAATTATCTTTGAGTCTATTTGTAGTTACTAGTGCATGCAGGTGTTGCGTGGTGAGTCGAGCAGTTAGATTTGGTGTAGTAAGGATGTAATGTGCTGTATCAGGATATGGCGAATCATTCATTGACACCTTGTATGCAGGGATCATGATGTTCAGAGGAGTGCAAGAGCATAGAGGTCTAATAATGTTGGCATGCGATGGACAAAGCGCTTATGGTTATCGGCCTTGGATATATGGCGTTTTGTTTTTTTTGTAGTTCCCGCTGTGTTTCAGCGCAGAATGGACGTGTGGGGATAATAAGTGAGTCGTTTTGTTTCTGGGTGTCGGGCAGGGCGATTGCATATAATAAGCTGATCCTGTGGCTGCGTATTATGAGTGAATGGTATCTTATATTTTTTAGTAATGTTGTTCTTGAGATACCATATTCTAAACGAAAATACTAGAAGAGTTTGCGCAGTCAGGCCATCATGTCACGTAACAATAGCAACTACGCGGTCTTCCGCCTCCCTCTCCACTGGCTTCTAGACGTGGAGCCGGTCTTCGCGCGTATCTGATAGGCCCAATATCACATATGACATAATACATAGTCAATCGGAGCTTACGAATATTCAAAATTCATATTCGATAGAAATTAAAGTGTATAATAGTTCATGTGTGACAAAATGTACGTTTATAGTCTGTATACCAGTACGGATGTATGAAGAGTGACGGTGTCATTAGTATCGTTGCGCGTGAGTCTATAGGACTCAGCCTGAGTAGATGGTGCCGATCATCCATTATGGCGATGCTCGTGACAGATATGAGTACAATGCGCTAACTTTATTGTGATATATTGCGTGGCGCTTGCAAGAAGCCTTCGACTCTTGTTTCGCTCGGGAGCCTCTGTGGTGAGGTAAAAGTGGGTGGGGGTTGGATGTTGGCCGGCTCGTCGGGAGCTCAGCGTCTCGAGCGTCGGAGGGCCGTGGTTACCGGTATGTGTATGTCACGGCGCCATGGAGCTCGAGTTGCATATGTGCGGTGATGTGGAACGTGGCGGCAGTGGCGGTTTCTTGACCGTAGTACACCGCAAAGTTGGAACTATATTGTGTTCGAGAAGCTAGCCTAAGTCGTCTTGAAGTGTAATTGACTTGAGTGTCGAGGCTGACTCACGACAAGCCTATACTGTGAGAAAATGCGCTCACTAAGCCCACGGATGGACATAATTAAAGATTTGAATCCTGTACGCCTCAGTCGCGGTGGAGCAGTTTAGTTGAGGACTCGAGCGTTACAGTCCAATTGACCAAATAAGTTCAATTGGGACGTATTCCATTTCATGGCAAACCGACTCGTCTTCATTTGTCTTCTCCGTAGACCTAGTACGCCACACTGTAGCGCTGGCCATGGCTTGGAAATAGAAATTCCGATGAATAAGTAACAAAAAATCAACCACGTATACTCGTTAGCATATATGCGCGCGTGCAAAAATAAAAATTATTAGGAAACGACATTCTCATTTGGCCCTCGAGGCATGGGCCTTAAAACCTTAAGAACGACCTTAACAACAAAGAACATAATCGGTTGCCGAGACGCGGCCCCCCGAACGATTTAACTCGCTGATGTTTTCAAAGAATCTCTACTAATATGAATGTCTGATCGTTTATTTTTTTGATGTCCTCAATGCTGGTGTTTCGGTGGATGGTTTCATAAATCCTGTGGAGATCATAAGCATATGGGGTCTCGCCTGGAACATTGCAACCATCGCCAGCAAAAACGTTGGCGGCGTCCGCAAGCTCGCGAATGACCGACTTAGCCGGTCGCCCGCGGATTTAATCTGTGCGGACCTTGGCGCGCGCTTTGGTCTAGCCTAGGAGCGATGTGCCTGGGCGCGAGCCATTTGACTTGCGGACCGGACCAAATGGTTCCAGTTCGGCACAATAAGGCCAATTATTTTTTAATTTTATTTTGATCATAATTATTTTATTTAATATAAATATAACTAATGAATTATTAATAAGTATTGATTTCAATTTTCACTAAATAATCTAATTTTAACTTCATTTCAACTAATAAACGTATAGCAAGTCATATAACACATACGTGTGTGCATAAAATAAAGTTCGGAGGAAATGGATATTTCTGTCGAAAATAAGAATTTTTAAGTAATAATAGAAGAGCCGGGGGAAGCGACGAATATTGCTTTTCTCCAACTCCATGTGATATTTTCAAAATATAATTTTTTAAAATATTCGGAGGTGAGATAGATATTTCTTTCACATCACTAAAATGCGTAAAACACAATACAAATATAATGTTTAGAACGAGATAGATATCTCTAACAACTATGGTGATGAAGAGTAAATGGAAACGCGCTGAGCCTCGACCTAATATACATACATATATATATATATATATACAATACATACATATATATATATCATATTATATATATATATTATATATAGTATATATATATATATAATTATATATATATATGATTAAATACATGCATATTGATAATAGAGATTTGATTTCTCCGATCGCATGGGCTAAGGACCGGATGGACCTTTGTCTAAATAATCGGAGCAAATAAGTACGAAGAGTCGAAATAGGAAAGTGATAGATATTGCTCACCTAATGCGATTAGGCATACTTGTTTAAATCAAATTCCATTTAAATAGAAAAAAATATAGAAATAAGATGATGGAATTATTTTGACAAATATATATTCTCTATTTGGGTGTATCCATCTAATATGACTTAGAGTAAGGTGGATGCCACACTCTCTTATTTATATCAAGTGGATAACGATTATGCACGTGCTTAACAATCATCTATAAAGTACATCTTTGAGGGATGCTTGGGGGCGTTCTGTCTTTTTTAGATTCCCATAAAATATTTCGTGGCGATTTCAACCATTTTTCTCTCCGGAGGAAGTCGTCTATAGTATGCACTGTGAGTTGCAATGGATTCATACTTATGCTATGCAGTAGAATCCAATTAGGCCATCCTGTAGTCTCATGCATTTCTTGTGTGTGCTCCTCACTAGCATTATCATGTTGGATTCCATCAGCATCTTTATTCATCTGTTCTGTCTAAGTGTGGTATGCAATAGGAGGTGCTCTATCAAAAGTATCCCTCTACGTGTTTCTAGAATAAAGTTGTAGTAGTGCTGGAACATTGAGCTACATACACTGTATTTACACTGTAATATTGCTGGAACATTGAATACTCTAGCGGTTTCAAAAATCGAAACATGTGACTGGATCTGAAGAATATCTGTATGCATATTTTGTGATAAAAGAAGTAACATGTAAGCTTATCATATATTTGTTCATAAGGCATTTACGGGTCATGAGTTTTCAAGTGATCTGCTTGTACCAGTCTTATAAATTTGGAGTCATCCTCTCCTCTCGATGCGATTCGATTAATCTTGTTATTTTAGATACTATGTATTGCTGGAATTTGATGTCCCAATTGGTATCAGAAGCAAAATTACTCGTGCAAAATTGGATATATATATCCTCAGCTATATCTTGGATAAGTTTGAATTGATGCAGCATCCGATCAGGTGCATGCCACTTAATGACACTTAAAAGATAAGGGTACATTCGCTCACCAAATATCTAAACTCCTTAATCAATATTATAGAAAGCGGGCTAGTATGTTTTTAGTATATGGACTTTATATCATTTGCACTACAAAAATAATACAATAAGATATATTACCCACAAATGATAAAAAAATAAATAGCAAGTTCAATTAAATGAATTAATATACATACTCATCTGTCATGGAGTCTAGCTCAAAGCAAATATCTTTAACAACTTTATTTTAAAAAGAATAAGCATAAATGGTACCGGTATGCTAGAGGTACAACCTGCCAATCAACATTTCTCTGGATGCTTCTGATCCTTGGTGGAGTGAATGAGATGTGATTGTATGCCCAACAATGTAAAAGGATCACACAACCAGATATTTACGTTGCTCCTTTGATACTTACTATACAAATATTTTTACAACTAACAGTGTAGCGCCTACAAGTGGGGATCTCCTCAAAATTATCCAATAACAGCAAAATAAAGATATTTCCACGAGCCAGATGGATCAGTAAATAAAAAGCCACTAAGCACCATCAAAATATATGCTCTGGCATATTGCTCTAGGACGGTCTCATTAGTTCTTTGAGGTATAATATGCGAATTCTTCCAGGAGCCATCTGAAATTAACCCGCCCTCCTTTTCTCTTATCATGCGGAGGTGTGTTGTCAAGTAATCTCGTATAGATATTTTCCAAAAATTTTAAGCTGTTGAGCAAGTCACGGACTTTTCATCCACTGGTAATTTGAATAATACCACCACATCTATAGGTGATTGTGCACTTCCCTTACAGGTTGATAAAACGTATGTGTCTTCTGATGCCATCTCGCAATTAAAGCCGTAATTACGGCCTAGTCAATCTGCATAAAATTGATACTCCTGAACTCATTGAATCCAGCCTGCTGTAGGCAAGGGATCAAGCGCAGATTAAGATCTATACTATCATGCAGAAGTGTATTCAACCGATAGACACGAAGAGTGATAAGATCTCCGGACATAGCATCATGTGATTTTTTTTCCTTCCTGAAGGTACAATATGCTAGGATCGATTAGGTCCAGCATTAGGGTTCATCGTTTCTTGGAAATAAAGCTGTAATAAATATCAGCACAATTAAAAAACCATAAATATTGCAGTCTCTACAATATTTAACAATAATGTATGAATGTGGAATAATTGACACTTGTGACAAGTGCGTGTCATCTGAGATAATGTAATAGTCTGTAAGAAAACAAACATAAAATTAAAATCGTAACAAAAGATTACGGTAATCTTTGTACACATGTCAATTTTAACTTATTTGTCACCTCCTTTGCTACCAGTTGGAAACTACAATATCCAGTCGTGATTGCATGTTGGCTCGTTTCCCGGTCAAATATTGTTACACCATCTCCTTCACTATATTTCTCAAGAGTCGTTAGCCATGCAACTATTATAGGGGTTCCTCTGGCTTTTCCACTTCTGGTAGATATCCAACTATTCATACAGACGCTCTTAGCCAATCTGGATATAAAATAAGATTTAATTTTCTTCAGTACACCTTTTAAACCCGCAATTATTAAATGCTAGGATCGATTAGGTCCAACATTAGGGTTCATTGTTTCTTGCAAATAAAGTTGTAATAAATATCAGCACAATTTAACAACCATAAATATTGCAGTCTCTACAATATTAAACAATAATGTATGAATGTGGAATAATTGACACTTGTGACAAGTGCGTGTCATCTGAGATAATGTAATAGTCTGTAAGAAAACAAACATAAAATTAAAATCGTAACAAAAGATTACGGTAATCTTTGTACACATGTCAATTTTAAGCTTATTTGTCAACCTCTTTGCTAACCAGTTGGAACACTTACAATGATCCAGTCGTGATTGCATGTTGGCTCGTTTCCCACGTCATATTGTTACACAAATAAAAACCATCTCTTTACTATAAATTTCTCCAGAGTCGTTAGCCATGCAACTATTATAGGGGTAAACTCATGTCTTATTCCTCTGGCTTTTCCGCTTCTGGTAGATATCCAACTATTCATACAGACGCTCTTAGCCAATCTGGATATAAAATAAGATTTAAGTTTCTTCAGTACACCTTTTAAACCCGCAATTATTAAATGCTAGGGCCCATTTTATCCATCCATTTATTATACTTTCATATATGTCTCTACATACCAGCATTTCACACCACGTACTTAAGAGACATTTTTAAAATTTATCATTGAAATTGGAGCATATATAGCGCAAACAATATCGATATTTCCAATTATAAAAGTGTCGCCGTTGATGTTCACCGCACTTAGTATACTCAATTGATGATCCAGGAGGCTCTTGGGTCAAGGTGGAAACAACATAACTTGGGTGCGTGACATGTCTTAGCCGAGCATGAGTACGGGGACCGGACTGGTGCAGGCGTGCGTAAGGCGAGAACCTCAACGGGCGCGGGGGCGCGCAGGCCAGAATCTCAGCAGACGCGGGCACGCGCGGGCGCAAGGAACGGACGCGCACGGGCGCAGAGCAAGGACTGCGTGCG